>JAQFXU010003560.1:0-15899 GCA_034693705.1 Spatulosminthurus flaviceps | reverse complement strand
GCTAAAGCACGGGCTAACATGGAGAGTAGCACTGTGCTGGGTAGAACAAGGAAACACTTTGTAAAACGGTTGACGCAATCCCCGCGGACCGTAAATAGGCCATAGCAGATAGGCGCGGGACGAGTTCGAGTTCACATCACACTTGATCACACCGTCAGAGCAGAGCAGACAGACCGTCACCGTCGCCAATTGTCAAACAAGTGTGCACAGTATTTTGAAATCAATTTTATGGTTTAGTTTTTAATTAATCAGTCAAATGATTGATGGTTGTTCTACTAAATAACTAAATGTCTATATCCAAGGGTGAGTATTTTAAGCCTAAGTTTTATCGTGTTTAACGAATAGTTTAAAAAAATTATTTGTACTCCTGTATAGTAATTATTGGAGTCAAATTATCATCACCTGCCGATTCACATCCATGGAGTGATGGAGAAACCCTACAAAAGAAAGATTACGGAATGCAGTTGCAGCTACAAACTTTCCAGTAATAATAAGATCATAATTACTGGGTCCATAGGTGTGATAAAATATATCATATAAAAATAGGTGAGTATGAATTTTTACTATTCCATAACAAAATTCTCAATTGTGCGTAAGTTGAAACTGAAACTGAAAAGAAATTGTTTTCATGTAGAAGTGTTTATATGTTATAGGACAAAAATTAGCGGGTCCTTTTTTCTGTATCTATTTAATACTCAAGACTTGACATAGCCAAATCTAGTTTGTGACAAATGTGACAGGCACGTACCGACATGTACCATATCGGAGAGATAACTGGGATTAATGACTAGTAGCTATAATTTATTGTAATAAATAGTGTTTAGTTTTTGTATAGACGTCTCGGATTTCTGTGATTTGTCAATTTTAGTTAGTACCCACATTTACCTGTTCTTAAATTTAATTTTCTATGAAATGGGCATAGCCTGAACAAGAGTCCAAAATATAGTCACTGTGAAAAAAAAGTTAAAATAAAAGGAAATAATCTAAATAGTAGGTTGACGGAAGGATTTGATACGTGGAGTGCCATATAATATCCCAGTCCCTTGGGATGCTGTTGTAGCGATTTTGTTTTAACTCATTCATTTCATTTCATTCATTAACGATTACCTTGACTGAACATGTTCCGATTTTATTTTCCAGGTCTAATTAAATGATGGAGCCAACGGGAGACATGGAAGTCAGCCTGCCAGATTTGGTAAATTACTGCTACAGTTAGTCACATTTTAAGGGAGGGTAGAGTAACAATTTTTAGTTTTAATTTTCACTATATGCTTGAATAAATGAAATTAAAATAAATAAACTCACAGGTATTTGAGCTGGTGAGCAAACACCTTTATTGTCCAAAAATTCTCCGACCCTGCAGATTGGTTTGCAAATCCTGGAACAATATTGCCTGTGAAATTTTACAAAAGTGTCCAGTTGCGTTTCGTTTGTCCCGGTTTGGTGAACCACAGAAGTACAACCTACTACGCTTGAGAGACTTTTTGGATCTACTTGCATCCAGAAAAGAAGAAATATCCCATCCTTTCCGAAGGATCTCAATAAAAGAAATAAGTTTGGAAGAGAGATACTGGGATTTGATATTACAATTGCAGCAATATGAGGATATTGAGGTTTCCAACCTTGAATTTGCGCACTGGCCTGACGATCGAAAGGCATTAAATATAAAAAGGGAAATTATGACCTGGTCACAAGACACGTTAAGATCCTTATCTTTGAGAATCGAAGGACCCTTTTTTTGTGATCAATTTGAATGGAAAGTTGAGAACTTGGAAAAGCTAGAGATATATTATAGGGAAGATTTCTTTAGGGGAAATGAACGCATGAAAGGTCCAATAAAAGCTCTCCTTGAAAGTATTTTACGTTGGCCAAAATTGAGTAAATTGTCTGTCAAACTTAAGGTCGGTGATTTTGAAACGCTAAAGGACAGGATTTTGTCTATAGAAAAAATGAGACATGTTTTCTCCCTTGAAATTTGCAACCTGAATTTCGATGATAAAAATAGGGAAAAACATTTCGAGATTCTCCGTCACTTCGCTGAAAACCCCTTTCCCAACGTTAAAAAACTTAAATCAAGTGGGAAATTCGAATTTACTTTGCCATTGGTGGAAATTTTTGCACATTCACTTGAAGTTATTTCCTACACTGAATATGATCGTGAAAGCAATTCTCCAATCGACTTGGATTTGTTTCCAACATGCCCTCAATTACGAGAATTGAATTTGGTTCAAACTGACATGTGTGCTAAAGGGGATACGTTTGTAGCAAAATTCCCATCTTTGAAAAGATTTTCTTGCAGATTGGGTTTGAAGATTCTCGGTGACGTAAGACCTCATTTTGGGGTGGAATATCTTTACTTTGGGGTTAAGCCAAAATATCGAGGGTTTGAACATAATTCCGAAATTTGCACATGTTGTAAAGTTGGCCGAGATATTCAACATCATTTCTCCCACTTAAGCCACAATATTTGTCAAGCAAAGGAGGATTTATGTGCTGGGGTTGAGTGCCTTTGGTCTATGGTGAATTACTTTCCAAATGTGAGAGCTCTCAAAATTCAGGACTGTGGTGAACTCATCGACTTTGTTTCATCTGAAATTGGAACTACTCTTTTCAAGGATGATGTGACGGATGTTCGATTTGAAAGCATTTTTCGAAATCTTTTCCCACTTGAGAGTTTCTGCAGTAAGTTTATATATATATGAATTTAAAATGTAATCCTCTTAAAATATTATGCATTTTTTACAAAGTTTGAGACTCATGTGTTTTAGAACTGAACTCGTTGGATTTAACGTTCTACTCCGATATAACTTTGACGCCTGCTGTAATCAGACTAGGCCTGGGGAGGATTCCATCATTGAAGTATTTCAGATTTCAATCCATGAGACGCAGCGAAGTAAGATGCCCTGAATATATTGCTTACAATTAAACACACACTCCGCTATTCTTGTCTACGCACACACTAGTCGCCATTACTTTAATATTCGAGGTTATTATCTATCGCAATGTATATTTATAAATTGCATGTGATTTTATTATAATTTTTTTTACAGATTAACAATGAGACTGTGAAAGCATTCCGGGAGTGTCTTGAACCTTCAACTGAATTGCAAATATTGAATAAGTTTTGCAGCTATTCCCATAGGAATCGGAACCCCGAGGAAAAGGAAGCACTCAATGCAAAAATTTTTCCATTAGTTATCAATTGGATTTGCGATTGTTTCTGTGGTTGTGCTTTAGATTCGAAGGTGTGCAAGTGTCCACACTGTAAAAATCTGTTTCCATTTGATTAAACTTTTTGACTTTCTGTTCACAGGTTTTACTTAGAGCGCCAGTTTGTTTAGCCCCCAAGTAAAACCCACCCCATGCCATTGTTATGGTTGGGGATTCATAGCTATACATTTACGCTTCAAAAATAATAAATAGAGAGCTAATAAATAATGAGTGCTGAAAAATCAAAATGCTGTCAATGCAATGTTATTAATGTCATCAATCTACAGCAATGATTGGCAAACGAGATTTCTACTGTAAATTAACATTCCTGTACTTGAAGTTCCCATTGTATAGATTTTTCACCAATGTGGCCTGAGCTACCCTGCCCAAATGCAGATTCCCTAAATATACAATACTGTGAGCACAAAGATAATAATAAAAAATTAATTCCATTTTTGAATTAGTTACTTCATAAAAACTAAGAGCATGTATCGAACAATCCTAAAAACACAGTGAGTGAGAAAAACAGATCGGACTTTAGTAAAGACAATTCCAATGTGAAAATTAATTGGGGGAAGTTTCATTCTCCGCCGTTCATCAAATTTCAATGGATTTGTCCAACCATTCAGAATTTTCACTGAATTTACCAGCGTCATGCCCATTTTATGAAAGAGACTTGCTTCGAATAAAGGATACACTAAAAGTGCAGCCGTTGCTCCAGCAAGGGCAAGAATAGGCTCATCCTGACATCTAATGGTCACGTACAGTGCAAATCCATGGAAAAAGACTACAGACGCTGTCATTTGCTTGAACAACGTCTTGGTGAATATTTCTCGTCCCCAACTATTGAGAATATAAACTTTTTTATACTCAAATAAATTCTCCGCCGTTCTTTGAAGTGAATTGCTTGGTGAACCATCATTATTTGTTCCTATTAGTCCATTCACGTAACGGGACAAATGTACAATGTACGAGGCCAGGATGACGTTTGATAGTAAGAAACTGTAGGAAGCGGATAGATGGGCCCACAATTCGTAAATGTAGAGCGAGATAAAAATTTCCGGCCGTTGGAATTCCCCTGGAATTGCATGGTATATTCTATCCCTCTGGTTTAGAAAGGGTGGAAATAAACATATGTAAATTATTAGTCCGAGGAAAATCAAGGCTGGTGACAAAGATTGGGCGAAAATCTCCAAAAGTAGGTTTTCCCATTTGTATTTTCTGTCTCCATCTTTTTTTGCTAATGTTCCCATGTAAAAAATCAAATCAAAAAAATCATTTTGGAAATTTCTACGGAAATACTTATTGTTACTTATTATTATTTATAGTAAGCGAATTTTTAAGCGAATTTTTAAGCAAATTTTTAAGCAAATTTTTAAGCGAATTTTTCAGCAAATTTTTAAGCAAATTTTTAAGCGAATTTTTAAGCAAATTTTTAAGCAAATTTTTAAGCGAATTTTTAAGTGAATTTTTAAGCGATTTTTTAAGCGATTTTTTACAATTTCTTTGCATTAGCGGAAATTTGAATTGTAATGTGCAAAAGGCTGTAATTTTTATCAGCATTTTGGTTGTGTCCCGAAATGGAAGGACGTAATAGAAAATTTCAGATTGATTTAGCAGATTGGTCCAATTTTTGTCAATGAAAATTTCCAGCTACAATTTTATTTCCCAAATTAACTTTGAATTGGTCCATTTTGACTGTTAATTTACCACAAACTTTTTTTAGATGTGTCAAATTGGCTAACAACGTTGAATTTGACATCACTCGGCTAAAACGAAAATTAATTTTGTTTTGTCAAAATGTTGATTCACTCCACTCGGGATATTCTTTGCCTAGGCATTTAGCTCAGTAAAACCAACAAACAGAGAATGAATATTTTACTAAAGAGTTTAACAAAGAAAGGCTAACCTGATTTTATTCCCAGATGAAATTTAGTGTAAGCATTATAGCCCAGAGGAAATTCCTTCAAGAGAAAATTGAGTATGAAGAAAAAAATTGAGGAATTTAAATAAAACATAAAAAGTCCAAAACTCATTGCTTTCACCGTAACTGTTTCCCCTGGATTACTCATAAACTCATAGCAAACGAAGAATTGATGTATGTATCGCATGAGTGAAAGAGCAAAATTGAGTTTCCAACACAAAACTCGGGATTTACTCCCTTTACTAAATAAGTAATTTTCTTTGTCCCATTTGCAAGGAAGCAAGTTCAACTTGCAGCCCACACACACAAAATTACTCACAGCTTTTAAGCACCGGCTAGAAAGCATATTATTACCAAATTCCGGAAAGTATCTCAGCCTCAGAAATTTTCATAAACTTCACATCCCAATCTTTTGTCAACCAAAGCACTACTAAAGAAAAAAATTTTTATTCCGCTAAATTTTTTTTAAGAATGATGAAAAATCTATTGCTCAATGCCCTAGGAACTTCTCTACTTTCATAGGAAATATGTTTCTATACGTCAAAATTGTCATGTTTACACACTTTAAACCTTTTGCAATTATTTCCAGCAAAAATATCCTCTACGTTTGCTGGAAATTGCTGGAAAACTGTAAACAAACTTTACCAAATGTCTTCCTATTTACTTTTCCCATTACGACTACAGCCAATTCTGTAGGAAATAGTTTCCCCGTAAATACAATTATTTCCTTATACTTTGCACGCTCATATATGGGATGATACCTAAGCCATAACTATACTTGCCATTTTTGTGAGGACTCTAACCTTCGATTTACTGATGGCAGGTGAGGGACGGATTCTTATTAATAATCATTTAATTCGAGTCATTTTAACCAACACCAACTTTGCCCTAACCGCAATGATTTATAGTAGCTCATATTTTGACCAATCCAATACCTAAACAACTTAACACGGACAAAACTACTCTGAAAGAGCGGGAATTTGAGTCCGTAAACATTTAATTGACTTAAATGTTACCCAATAATTATGACTTTATCGCTCCTTAATTAATTCCATCATTACATACGTGTGACTATATCAGTACCTTTGAGACACGTCGTTTAGGTAATGAATGGTAAAATTCTCAACGTTTTCCTAAAAGGAACAAATATTTCAAATTGAATGGTGAGAGCCTGCAAACGATAAGAGGGTTTTCCGGATTTTGGGCAGAGATTTTGGGGTCCCGGTCCTTAAAATTTGGGTGTCCGCGTGTCCTTATTGGAAAATTTTGACACGAATTTCATGAACATTCTTTTTTTTACCATGACAAAATTATTTTTTTATTACATAAAGATTTCATATGAATTCTTTAAATATATACGCTATAGAGACAGGTATGTAATATAGCTTAAAGTTACAATAGCTATAGTTACCATTGAGAGCAAAATTATATGGGTGGGATGTGCAATGATAAAATTCCCTACTGCACAACGTACGGCGCTTTTGACCATTTTAGCGGCCCTTCATTTCGACCAAATGAAATTTGCTTTTTGAAGCAATGTAATTTTTTTTCCGAAGTCTTTTATGCTAAAATGCAACTTTTGCCCAAATATTGACTTCCTATGTTTACCATGGGAGCCACATTGGCTGGGCATGAGGGATTTCTTAACATTGTTTGAACGGCGGAGAGCATTATTTCATGGAGTCAGGCAGTAAAGAGCTATTGGTTGTAGCACTTTCGTGAAAATTTTGGATTTTGTAGAAAAAATAATGGAGATTTTCCTGGAAAAGTGATGACCAAAGTATTGTTGATAAAAATGTTGAGCCAAATGGCGGGTCAAAAATTTTTTTAAATATCGCGTAGTAGAAGGACGCACAGACGTAGGGGCAAGGCTATTTTACTAGGGAGGCTCACGCCGCCCGCCCTAAAAACTATAATGTATTAAACTATAACCCAAATCTACCCCCCTTCAAATTCACAGAAATGTTCCAATTATTATTCTTTAAGCGGTGAAACTTTTACTGTGAGTAAGTCCACGGGAAAAATGTAAGCCCAAAACATCATGTTTTTTAAAATTGGTCATTTTCAGCAAAATTAACGTGGGATGGGTGGCATAAGCAACGGCGTTGGAAATTTTGTAATAGGTCAAGCGGTTACGGAATTATGGCCAAAAACGTCATTTTGTATATTTAAGTCTGTATCTCCCGAACCAATGGGGCGATTTGACTCATTTTTGAACTCATATGTTTAGAAACATGTTTTGCAGTGCAGGTTTTCACCGTTTTTGGAAATCTAGAAAAATTGCTAAAATATAGGGGACAAAGTAGAAGTAAGTTGCAAATTCAGTCTCTGCCGTATTTTAAGAAGACCCATAATTCGCTCTTATTTCTACTCTGTCCCCTATATTTCAGCCATTTTTCTAGATTTCCAAAAACGGTGAAAACCTGCACTGAAAAACATGTTTCTAAACATATGAGTTCAAAAATGAGTCAACTCGCCCCATTGGTTCTGGAGATATAGACTTAAATATAAAAAATGACGTTTTTGGCCATAATTATTCCGTAACCGCTTAACCTATTACAAAATTTCCAACGCCGTTGCTTATGCCACCCAGCCCACGTTAATTTTGCTGAAAATGACCAATTTTAAAAAACATGATGTTTTGGGCTTTCATATTCCCCGTGAACTTACTTTGTGAAAAACGTTATTTCCTACAGCTTTTTATTCCTCTAGTAATTGAACTTTTCCAGCCACCTATTTTATTTGACCAGGTGGCTATAAATTATTTGCACACAACACATTAATTTCCCTTACCATCCGCCTTCTGACATTTTAAATGGAAACTTATTTTGAATGTGACATGTAGAACACATGTTAAAGCTGTATGGTTTTTCAACATTTAAAATAATTATTCCTCTTCTGTCCTTAACTCTCAGAGGTGCTTTGAAATTATATCTAACCGAGAAGCAGTGCGAGAAATATACTTTTTGAAAATATTGACAAAAATGAAACTTTTCAAAGCAATAACCATCCTGGCCATGGCAATTATCGTTTTTGGGGCTTCAGCAATGGCGCAATGTAATGAGTGTCCTACTCCGAGCGGCTGTTGTGCCGGGAGGCGTTGCCGTGGTAGTCGCTGCAACTGAATCAAGTAAAATATTTTTACGGTATCCCGTTTAATTATTATGGTTTGGTAAACTGCATATTGCATGAAGATGTGATTGTAATTTGTGATTATATACTCATAATGAACATATTTTATAGCTCTAGAACTGGTGGATGACTATAGACGTTCCTTCTGAAATCTATACCACACCGTTCCCTTGTGAAAACAATTGAAGTTATTTTATGCTGGAAAAACTATTTGTTTGGGGAAAAATACATAATAAATTCACATTCCGCTCTCAACTCTTCACCAGCCAATCACGCTCATGTGTGTAAAATTCCAAGTATTATTTTCTTGCTTTGTGGTATTCACCTCCGTATGACTCATCTGTGTATATATTTTGTATGGAAATAATGGAAAGTAATTTTATCTTTTTACCAACAATAATAATTCTCTCATAAATGGGTCAGCGTGTTGTTGTGTTATTTTGAAATAATCTAATAATTTGAAATAATATAGGCGAATAAAAGAAAGTACGGGATAAGGAAAAGAATAAAATTATTATCCTGAATTTCTATTCTTATTTTGCCTGGCGCATCTTCGTTATGCCATTTTTTCCATTATAGCTCATCGACTTGTGCATGCCTATCCGAAAACCCACATGATGTTCCGAAAATGGTCATGGAAAATCTTTGACGTTCGAAAAAACATATCCAAGGTGGAATTTGTAGATTTTAACTTGTAACTTTCATAAATCATATTTCCAAAAGAGGGAGAAAAATTACACGCAGAGTAGAATTTATAACGTGAGAAGTAATGAGAGTTTGATGATTTGGAGAATTTTATTTAAAAGTTGATAGTTAATATTTCGACTGTTGCAGTAATGCTCAAATCAAATCTATTTTAGTCATACAAGGAATGGAAGGAATTATGGTACAGAATCTCTCTGTGGAACCGAACCAGTGTCACTCCCTGGAAATAATAATGGATTCGGCTTGATTATTTGGTCTAGGCCCTTACAACCAAATTCAGGAGCAATGTAAGTACGTACATGTTTTTTTTACGAAAAACTTTATTTTTTCCAGAAAAATGTTTATTTGCTTTAAAATTGTTTTCTGGTTGAAATTGTTAATTTTTCTTGCTCTGCTTCGACCTGTGCATGTCTTGGGATGCAAATTGAGAAAATTCAAGTGGCGTTGAGCCTAAGAAGAATTAATTCATCCAGCTATTTTGAGTTGTCCCGTGAATTTTTCACCCAATAATAATAATAATGTTTGTTTTTATTGAAAGTCCTGGGGCTTTCGCCCATGACTCGGAAATGTAATAATAAATCAATTTTTCTTTTTTTTTAACACCATTTGATACCCACGTATGACATCGCAGACTTTTAAACCAAAAAATTTGCATTTCGTATCTGCTGGAATTTTATTACACTTCGATTTATTGGAATTTTTGTATATGTGAAAATATCCCATCCTACACTAATGTATGTTAACTTGGGTGGGTTTTAATGTTTCAGAGATGGAAAATAACAATCTGACTTTGAGACATGGAGACCCTTTCTAGAGAACTTATAACCGGTGTTGTTGAGGTTCAATAAAATGATTTTGCATTTTTAAATAAGAATTGAATAGAGTAACTTAGGGGGAAAATAGCAATAAGGGGGCAGAAATTTCCGGAGGGACAAATTTTCTCCCGTGGCTATTTGTACGCCTCATCTTTCCGGCAATTTTTGCCCCCTGACAAGCTTTTCCCTCGGTGCTTTTATTAATGGTTCTTTCATGGAATGAGTGGGTAAATTGTCAGGTCTTACTTTTGTGTGAAAATATTTTTGAGGTGAGGGAGGAAAATTTGGTAATCCCCGTTAAATATTTTGGACAATATTCTTCACGGTCAAATAGACAGATCTGAGCACGGTAAAAGTAGTCAGTGACGGTTACTATACGTATAAAAATATGAAATAATAATAATAAGCCTCAAATAAATGGAAACAAAAGAGGATAGTGTAAAGTTTTATATTTCGTATGATAATTATTAAACAAAGTGATAAAAATCAATAAAAAAATGTGCTGATACTTACGTAGAGAAAAAATAAAAAGTGAAAAGATAAAGGAAACATTTTTGGGCCATGTCACTTGTGTCTCTGGTTTAAAATTTGGGCGAAGTAATTATTTGTAAATGCAAATAGGCTCTAAGCAAAAGTTTTTTTGTGAAGGCTCAACGCCAATGAATTAATTAAATAAAACGACAAAGACGTCTTCCGCTCAGATGCATTCCAGAACGGATTGTTAAAATTAAGAGTTTTCATTTTAGTAAATTATTTTAATTTTATTCTGTTTGATAGTAAGAATTAGCTGGCCTCACTCAACTACAGTACGCATTCTGCTTTCACTTGCCACACTATTTGTGTCTTAAAGTTAAACTGTATCGCAAGAAATAAGTTGCTAAAGTCCATAAAATTTGCTAGTGACCAGAGAGAAAATATGTATTAAAATAGGCAATCGCATGGCATCTCGAACAGCGTTTATTGTTTGTAATTCCATTATATGGAATTTGATATTACAAAAAAAATCTAATTCAAAATGAAGTGGCAGAATATTTAGCTAACTGAGCTAATAAACGCGCGGGCTATACATCGGATATGAATTTAAGGGATACATTTTTTCCACAGTCCCCTTCCTTCCCCTTTCCACTAATAATAATATATTTTTTTAGCGATAAAAACATGAATTTTATGAAAAATATGACTTCAAATTTTATTCAGTTTTAAGCACAAAAGACTTTACCGTAACTAAAACTAAATAATTAAAATAATAATAATTCAGAGTGCTTTAATTGAAAATCATTTTTTCATCACTTTTTTCATACTACTTATTACCACAAAGCTTATAATTAATAGGGATTTTTACTTAAATCCATTTAATGAAACCAAAATGTACGTGTATATATGTATTTGAACGAAATGGAGGGTTTTAAAATATCATCAGAACCGATGCCGCTTGAATTTTAACGACAAAAGTGCCTGAGCTCCACAACACTAATTATTATTTACAAGTAAGAAATTAACCGTGTTCACGATTAAAATGCTAGCCAGTGTGAGTACCATTGGACGATCCACAAAATAGTGTGACCTCATTTTTGCAACGATTGGTCGGAGGGCTTGGAAATTCCTACTAGCCCATTTTGTCCTCGAATCCAGATTCAACTCCTTCTGGCCCCATTCTTTCAAAACCCTTGAGCTTCGGAAATGGAGCTCGGCCAGGAAGCTGAAAGTATAGAGCAGAAGAATGGCCAAAACTGAGCCAAGAAAACCCAAGGTGTAAGCTTGAATCCCTTCCATTCGGATACCGGCATAGGTGCAGTAAATCACCATGAATATTCCCAAGACCTTAAGGCCTGGAATGCCGATCAAGCTGTAGATTGTGTTCATGAGCGACATTTGCAACTCAATAGATCGATACATTTTGTATTTGTTCCAAGCTTCTCTCAGATTTCCCCTCGTCATCTTCGCATGAGCCGTACTAAAAAAAATTCAAAAATTTCCGGGATGGAATCCAATTTATACATTGCATTGAAAGGCATCAATCCCTATCGACGTTACAACTTGTTTAGATTTCAAACTGGTAACCTCGCTGCGTCGATATGGTGGCGCACCTGCACAGATAAAGTAAAAATTCTTACCTCAGCTCGTTTATCATGGTCAAGACAATGGCGAGGGAAGGATACAATGTCATGACGATAATGAAAGCGGACGAATGGTAGATGTACTCAATGTAGCCAATGAAACACGCCGAGACAATCCGAATTCCCAGTGGTGTGGGCTCACCCAACAGGGAGGGGAGCTGTTCTGGTGAGGACGGGCGGAGGAATGCGTTCAAGCTCATAAGGGCCGTGATGCAGTTGACGGAAATATAAATGGACTGAAGGACCAGTCCAGTTGTTACCACGAGCAATGGAGTCTTCACATTTCCCTTGGTGTACTCTCCTATCATACAAAATATATTTGCTTAAAGGTATTAACCTATACAAAAAATAAAAGCACACAACTTTGATCGCAATCTGTGAGAATATAATATAATTTAAGTCCCACAAACTTACATATAGATATATACATTTACATGTATTATTATATTGGTTCTAGAACCTTCTATGAGGGTCCACCAATGTTGTTGTTATTGTCCATAATGTACTAATATGTTATTGTGGTAGTGCCAACTACCCGAAAATACGAACTAAAAATATAAGAATAAACTTTAATATGTTAAATAAGTGCTTTTCTCTTACGCTCGAACCAGCTGGAAAATTCCATCAACTGATTGGTAAATGCTGGGAGCAATTCCAAATTCCGGATTATCGTCAGGTGATTTACCAGTGAGAGTGACATGTAAGCTGCCATAACTCGGAGGTAAATTTGCTCAGAATTGCTTCCCTGGGGATCCAAATTCACCTGGACGCATCGGAAATATACGAAGAAAACGTATGCAAATGCCAGCGCCATGTTGAATCCCCATATTGCAAGTCTCCATTTCCCCACCAACTCAACTTTATGCTCCTTCTCGTTCCAAAAATAGGGATGACCAACAAAAATCATACCAAATTTATTGGCACACTTCAAGTAATGCACAAATTTTGGAGTGAACAATAACTTGCTTGTTCCCTTCACATGAACCGGATTTATTTTAACAGGAGGAGCCATTTCGTTTCAGATCTACTCCTTCGGGACTATTGAGTATAGCAATGTTGGTAGTAAAATATTTTCCATTTATTTAAAGCTGGAAAAATGAGACGGGAATATGCATTGAATGAATTTGTAATTATATGTATATCCTGTGATGAAGTAATTATGTATAAACTGTGAGAGTACACGTACATACAGTGATACATACGACCCTGCAGTCGATACTAATTCGCATAGGCAGGGTGTGGAAGAATTCATTTGTAATTCATGGAAAATGGACCAGTTGTAATTTTCTAGTCTGATTTAAAGTACACACAAGCTAGGAATGCATAAATGATACGGCTGGATTGAGAGTTTTGGTTTAAAATTTGATTCTGCACTTTTCTAACATTGGTTGATAAACGGACGTTTGTTAATTTTCAGTTTAAGAGGAAAAATCTGATTGGGACGTATGCTATAAAAATTACTTGAATTATTACAACTATTGGATTTCCTTAGCCTCTGAGACTTCTGGCACACCCTGACCAAATTTTCCCATGGAACGGCTTAAAATTAGAAGTATAGCACACAAAATAAGGCAACGTTTTGGGGGTTTTCCTTCCAACTTCTTCATGAATAAATTAATTACTACTCATGGTTCATATACACATACCGGGCTTAATTTCCTCAGTCTTATCCTTGCGGACTATTTCTTGTGAAATGAAAAAGAAATAACCATACTTGTTTTCCCCTTTAGCTGAATATCAACAACAATATTTAATTAACACAAAAGCCAGGATTGAATAATTTAGCTTCTTCTTCTTCATCGACTTTTATTTGGCTCGTGTTGCTCAAAGGACGCGAAGGCTAGAGTATCAAAACGGATAAAGTCCCAAGATATTTCACCATGTTGCCTTTTACCAATGCATGGTAATAACTACGTAAGATCAATGCTATTCAGACGGGATGAGTCCGTTTTCTATTCATTGGTAAAACTGCTTCAGCTCATGTGACATCAGCAGATGCTAACTATATATATGGAGAATTTTTTTAAATCCCATTATATTTCGTACGCACCTCCACCATTTTTCCCCTTTACTGACCTATGCTAAAGCATATGCCATGACTTGACGTATGCTGATAAGATAATGCTTATTAAGACCGGGCTCTGGTCAAAAGGTAAGACTGCGAGGATTTGCTGCACACACGCATGAATTCTTAAACCCATACAAGAATGACTTACACTGCGTACAGGGGGCGGATGCCTCCACATCCTTCCTACAATTCCACTTTTCATGTCATTTCATGACTTTATTAACGAGATATTCCAAAGTCAGTACAAAATTTTGACTGTTCTCCCCTCAGAATCTCATAAAGCTAAAAATGATAAGGTATCACTTCATTTTTGAATTTGTTTGAACGCATGGAATTATTTCCAGTTCTGTTAAAATTATTATTAATAAAAATTAGTCTATAAGCAGTCTTGGACTATTTTCCTTCTGATCTCTTCTCATATAGGTCACCTATATGTATGGTCTGCATGTATGTATATGTTTCTTTCCTCGTGTAAAAGGTAAGTAAGGTAAAACTTATTCACTCTGATGATTGACATTGACCAAATTAAATTTCTCCAGAACTTTATACTTTTACACATACATGTATATGCAGAGCTTCTGCACAATCGACTTAGTGATATACATATTACAATACGTACAGGCTCTAGAAAGCCACTCCATTTTCAACATTTCATGAGAATTGCCCATAGGTTCAACTGTTATGGAATAATAAAATTATGGCCAAAAACGCCATTTTTTGGATTTAAGTCTGTATCTCCGGATCTAATGGGGCGATGTGACTCATTTTTTATCTAATATTTATGTTCAGAATAAAGCTTTTCAGTGCAGCATTTCACAGTTTTTGGAAATTTTGAAAAATGGCTGAAATATAGGGGACAGAGCAAAAGCAAGTTGCAGATTCAGCCTCTACCGCTTTTTAATAAGCAGCATGATTTTTCTACTTATTTCTACGCTACGTCCCCTATATTTCAGCCATTTTTCTAAAATTTCCAAAAACCGTGAAAACCTGCACTGAAAAACATGTTTCTGAACATATTTAGTTCAAAAATGACTCAAATCACCCCATTAGTTCCGGACATACAGCCTTAAATACAAAAAATGGCGTTTTTGGCCCTAATTCCGTAGCAGCTTAACCTATTACAATAAATCCAACGCCGTTGCTTATGACACCCAGCACACGTTACTTTTACTGAAAATGACTAATTTAAACAAAATATGATGCTTTGGGCTTACATATTACCCGTGGACGTACTCATACGCTAGCGGCAGGTATGTATGTATATAGCTTAATGTTATAACAGCTAGTTACCATTGAGGGCAATTATATGGGTGGGATGTGCAATGATAAAATTCACCGCTGTGGCAAAAACAATTGAAGGAATCGTCAATATTGTGATCTTTTTGAAACAGTACATGTCCCCTACTTTGACGCGCAGTATTTGCATAGACCTCAACCTCTTCTTTCGGAAACACGAGAATAATGTTTCAGCTCTGGCATGAATTAGAAAATCGCTCGAGGTGAGGAAAATCTCCCCACAAAAGGGGTAAACAAATAGCTCTAGAAATACATACAAGAGTATTGTGAATACAAAAATCGATATGACTATCACATTAGCTCTGCCATGGTAAAGGACAAGTGCATAAATCCCAATACTTTGTTCACAAACATTGAGGATTTTCAAGGCCAAAATGAAAGAAGTGCGAAAAAGACTGTTGAAATGCCCCGCCAAAATTTCCAGTTGCCTGTAAATATTGTAAGATTCCCGGAACATTCTTGTGTTTTGTTTCGTTAGGTAAATTCCTGTACGAATTTTAGGACTGTAAATATGCAAAAATAAAAATTTAATATTTTTGGAAAATAATTTAATATTGTGAGGGATTGAAGATTCGTCCCGGGAGACTCGTCTTACTCCTGCCCGTAAGTTCATTCTACGGGTCCATATTCCC
>JAQFXU010003559.1:0-15899 GCA_034693705.1 Spatulosminthurus flaviceps | reverse complement strand
ATCGCTGCATATAGCCCCTTCTTGCACAACGCTTCTAAAATTATGGCCCCTTTTGCACTTTAGCCGACGATATTGTCGAAGGGATGGCAGGATTTTTGTAAACTTGATATAATCATTTTTTGAGTTCTGAAGCTAGACGAGAGTTGTGGTAGACAAGAGTATAAAGTAGTAAATCCGATGATTTTCGTATTAAAGTTTGTTAAAGCTAGCTTTACTTGTAGACCCGGCCAACCCGCAACTCTTGACTCGTTACGTCATCAAGACTCGCCTGGAGAGAGCTCTGATGATGAAGAACGCGGCCAAGCCTTTTATGCTGGAGGATCTGAATCAAGTGGACAACAAGTATTGGGACCACCTAAAAAACGAGACGAACTCGTTGCTGAGATGTTTAAGAAAGCTAGAGAGTAAGTCTTATTTTGAGTCAGCGTCATGGGCTTATCTGGAGGCAGCGGAAGACTTGTTACAGTCTAAATGTACCCTGTTATAATGAATAGACATGGTGCTGAAGAAGTTTTCGCTGGGAGCTCTGCGGCCAAAGCTAAGCCAACAAAATTTGGAGGTACTGGATACAAGTTAGGAGAGAGTTCCGACGACAGCGTGACAATTCCAGGCGCTGAATCCAAATCTCGTCAACCTCACGAGGTTGTTCTTCGATTATGGAGCACTGGCTTCACCGTTAATGATGGGACTTTACGGGATTATAATGACGTAGCTAACCTCGCTTTCTTGAGTTCCGTGAAACGAGGGTAAGATTTTACTCCAGCAAATGCTTCGTAACGAATCTGTCTGCGGGGTTGTAGGTGATAATAACGCAATGTTTGTCTTACATTTATAGGGAAGTGCCCGCTGAACTTATTCGGGCTGCAAATGGTCAAGAAGTGCAATTGACAATGGAAGACCATCGAACGGAAGAATATAAGCCTGCCGCTCAAGCTTCCCGTCCATTTGCAGGGCGAGGTCAAATGCTTGGCAGGTTAGTATTTTCGGAGTCCGCTTTTTTAACCGTCGAACTTTTAGTAGACTTACAGCTTGGAAGTACTTGTATACTAAGATATTAATAATTATTATTCCAGCCCCGCACCGACGACAGTTGGATCTACTCAGCCTGGTTCCGAAAATGATAGAAAAGCAAATGAGGTGGCTGCGCAAAGTCAAGTTAATATTGCATCCGGTGAACCTACGACCAATATCACATTCCGTCTGGCAGACGGTACCCGTGTTATGGCCCGATTTAACCATTCTCACACTGTCCAAGATTTGTACCAGTTTGTAAACACGTAAGTTGTTTTCCATATTTCTGGAATGTGTTACTAGGTGACTAGATTTGCAATAGCGTATGGATTTTCATATTTTTATATGCGTAACTATTAAACCAAATAATTATTCCAAAATTCTAAAATATAAAATCCATATCTATTTCTAGTGCCCGGCCACAGTTTGCTTCCACGAATTACGTGTTGACATTTTTTCCCAATACTGAGTTAACAAAGCGTGATGCAACAGTGAAGGAGGCTAACGTCCTGAATGCAGCTCTCATCCAGAAAATTAAATAGATCAAAGAAAATTACAAAGACTTAATTGGTTTAACATTTAACATAATATTGCTACATAAAGTATAAGGTACGACCTTATGTTGGACGTATTTGAAAATCGGCTAGCAAATTGGTCAAGGTCGAGGAAGATTAGTAGTTTAGAATCAATCCTATACACACTTTGTTACAAATCTTTCGTTGTTTGCAGGAATTATTACTTGATCGAACCGTGTTAATAAATTATTTAAATAAACCATATCAGCGACAGGCAATGGTTACGCATCAAGTATTCATGCAGTAAGTTAGGCTGCGGAAAATGTTTATTACCCCGGCGAAAGAATTTGGTCTCGCGTACTTACAATCTCAAGATATTATATTCGTATATAAAAGTTTCATTATACACTGGAATCCTGTGGCAGTATACAATTTATGCGAACATTACTTACAGAGTTGATAGTATTTAAACTTATATCTCTAATTTTATTATTCGAACATTGGTCAACGTGACAATTAATCGAAAAAATTCTACCCTTCCTCTCGGTGGGGCTCACAGTCACAGTATTGCATCACTTCTTCAGTTGCATATATTAATTAATTAATAATATTTCTAAAATAAAAACACGAGACTTCACGAATAGGCTTTCATATAAACAATGAAGGACACCTTAATTAAAGTACGGTCAGTATATATGGTACAGTAGTAATATATTTATAAAATATTTGTACCCAATATGTACAAAAACTGAAGGCGTCTATGGTTGGCACCCGTTCCATTACTTAATTATTATTATTATCCATCATTTAAATCCCTATCGGCGGTTGCTGAACCCCGTTATTAAGGTGAGATTCCACGTCCGAACCTCGAGGCATTGCCAACTGATTGAGCTGCTCGCCTGTCTTATTAGGGGGTGTTCCAAAAACCTCAAGTACTTCCAGGACATTTCGCAAACGATCGTACTCGTGTTTGTAAATCAGGAAGCACACGAAACTAACCAAACCCAGGGAAACTATCAAAAGCTGCTGATATTTCTTCATTTCTGGAACTTCACGTCATGGATGGAATCAGCTCAGCGTAAGGAAGAAAAAGTTGTAGGAGCTTTCGATAATATAATTTTTCCGGATTAGTACTGCATATCCCCCTTTAAAATGCAAGTCTTCACTTATGTTAACCAGTTCCAATGCACTTCACACCATCCAATGAATCTATTTCCTGCAAAAGCAAAAAAATAACACATAAATACCTCCTCCTCTAAACCATTATTACTTTTTCAATTTGTTGCCGACAAAACAATTGAATTCACAATCATGACTCGAAAATAATTTTTTTCATGTTACGTATACAGTAATATGTCGTTAAAAAATAATAGCTAAAACCATCAGAACTTACTTGAATCTCATCAGGTGTCAAAATTTTGAACCCCTCACCCCTTGGCAAGTCTTTAACGAACGATGATTTTAAAACAAGTCTGCAATATCCCTGTTATCTCAAAAAATGGAAAAACAATATTTAAAAAATACGTATATTACGCAGCGTATTTGTATAGCAGTATGATTCTACCCCCTAATTTAACTGCCACAGTACTCAACGACACCTTGTAAGCTAAATACTGTATGGAACCAACTAAATATAAATAAATATGGTCGGAAAGTACTTAAATTACAATTTACAATTTGAATTTTTGTGTAGACTTTGCAAGAAGTACTTGCTTATTACTGAACTGAAGCTATATTTTTCAGATTCAGACTACTTGCTAAGGTTTATAAGGTTTATTATCTATCTGCAGACAGCTAGACACTATAGACACTGACACAGAACAGATAACAGATGAACAGAACGCAGACTGTATTGTGTTATTGTGCACAGCAAGTCATGTTGCAGGGTAAGAGGAATTTTCAAAGGAAACAACGTGCTCTTGAACATTTTGTATTTTAACACAGTGCCAAGCCGCAATTCAATTCTGCCGATGATAAGTACAACTTTTACTGTACTAAATGTAAAAGTGCAACTGTGAGCGTCGTGAAAGCTTGAAATATTTTTTGAGTGACAATTAATGTGTACTGGTCATGGTGAAAGTAAGAAATGAGGGATTTTAGAAAAGTGAATAACCAAATCAATAGAAATGTTCATTAGTTCTTTTACTGGAGCTGTACAAGGACTGATCGTTTAAAAAAAAATTGAAGGTTATAAATATATTTTTGGAACAATGGAGGAAAAACCGGAGCCCACATCAGTCTCCGTCCGTCAATTTGTGACTGCAAGAACACAAGAGCTCATAGCAATATCGTCAAGAATTACGAATCCGGGTAAGGAAAAAATAGTGGAGGTTTAATGTTTTATGAAGAACTGATACTATGGTAGTTTAATGAAATTGAAGGGGGTGGGCCTGATTGGAATTTTTGTACTCCGTGGTTTAATGACATTATTGTTTGATTTTTTGTAGGAAGAGAAAAGGCTTATACGCCATTTAAACATATACCGAAAAATTTACGACGTCGAGCTGTGAGCCATAATGTGAAACGAATGCCTTTTAGGTTTCGACCGAAAATTAGTGACCATGGGAAAAAAGATGGAAAGGGAAATCCTTTGAGTTTTGTTAGTTCAAATAAGGTGAAGAAATCCGGGAGTAGGAAGTCACGACGTCGGAAAGGGAATCTCTTATTGGAATTCAATAGACGGCAAAGGACTCACAAATGGCTGGAGACGCATATTTGGCATGCTAAAAGGTTAGTTACTAAGGGAGTTTGAAGTAGCTTTTTTTTAAGTATATGTTTTTGCGGGTTTGAAATTTGTGGGGTTGGGATTGTGATGTAGATATGAATTTATGTTGTTACATTGGTTTAGGTTTCATGTTGAGCCAAAGTGGAACTACAAGATTCCAATAGCTCCATGTGATAAAGGTCAAAGGGCTCTATACCGGTCGACTAAGAATTATGCGACGATGCAAGATATCTCCTTCTTTTCGGTATTCCAACTTGAGGGAGAGTTTGGGGTTCTTTGTTCCGGCTTTAGCACAATTGCTCCGAAAAATTCAAATGTGCTTAGCATTGGTGCTAAGATGTTTGCAACAGGGGAAAGAGAAGGGAAGTTGCAAATATATAAGAGGGAAGGTTACCCTTTTGGCTACATAGGAGAGATAAATTTTCAGTGGTTGAAACAAAAAGTTGATGGTCGGTCGTCTGTGTGGTTTTTTGTGCATCCTGCGTTTAGAGAAGAAATTCTGGAGGAAGTTTTACAAGTTTTTGATCTCAGTTTGGCTCCGGTTAATTCTAATTCAAACTTGGAAGAGGAAATGCCTGGCAAGATGACAATTGATGAAATTAAATTACTTCCTAAGAATTTATCGAGTAGAACTCAATGGGTCAATTCTGAGAAAGGAGTTGTTCTGACTGATTTAGAAGGGCAAGTTAATCGGCTTCGATTTGCTGGGCCAGAAACACTCAGTGTACTCAGAGACGCCATTAAAACAAGTATTCCCGAAATGGCGAAGCAGGTTAAGGAAAGCAGTTCTAAATCTGTCCTGCACACAACTTTATCTGATGAAGATCTGTTACGACGACAAAATCTATTGTGGAGCTTGTTGGAGAACTTTCAGGACATCCCTGCTCATAGCGTCCTACCTCTAATTGTCCGTGATCCCAGGGTATTTTTGCCTCAGAGTAGAGCTAAGATATTGCTGAACAATGAGGAAAGCAGTGATAATGAAGATGATCAGCCTGGCATTGAAGAGAGTAGTTTGGAGAAGTTAGAATCAGGAGAAATGATGGAAGTGGATGGGAAAATAAATAATGACACTGATTCCGATGTTGAGGAGGTGTCTGAGCTAATAACAAAGTTTATTTCAAATGCAGTCAGTCCTCTGGAAGATTATTTTGTACGATTGAATTTAGTTAAAGAAAAAATGACTGATGAAACATTTTGTAAAAGAAGAGCTGGACTTTTGATTCCTGGTTAGATGCGTATAGAGTATTTTTGTGACACTTCCAACTTTTTAAAGTATTTTCTCTAAGTCGATCTAAACTCTTAATTGCATAAAAATTTGCTTTACGAAGGTTCTGAGATTGATTTGGGTCTGGAAGAAAATCAAGTACCTGTCATACTAATACATCGACCTGGATCTTCCAATTCTGGAAATTTTCACGATGGTGGCATTGATTTAATTGTTCCGGCAGGTTGGGTGATGGCTTTTTGGATCGCTTTTGCGTATAGGTATGATAAAAGTTAGCTCATAATTACATTTTAATTTATATGCGTTGAATATTTATTATCTCTCCATTTTACAATACTTACGTGTAATTTTTTATTTACAGAGCTGTTCGCGTCACCGGTCTACGTGATTCAGTTTCTTGTGCTTTTGAGACTGGAAATTTACATTCGTCGTACTTTCCTCCCCCTGACAGCGTTGCTGGTATGGTGGAAAAATCTTTCAGAGAAAAAGTTAAACGAGATGAGTACTTCAACTTAGCCCCAGCGAAAAGACCCAACCTAATAAAGTTGTCTTGTTGCTCGCCTTTCACAGAAGACTACCTCAGTATTTTAACGTACTGGAAAAGTAATGGCTTTGGTTCAGATGAGAGTACAGATTCTGTTTATGTACTTCGAGATAACGAAAAATTAAACCTGATAGCAAGAAACGTCAAAACAAAATTTTGGTCAAAACTTGTTGAGAATTTATCATCAATAACTAGTATTCAGCAGTGTTTGATAGGAGTGCGTCTGGAGTTTTTAGGTCGAGGAGTGCCTACTGAAGGAGCCATAATTAGTATGCCTAATCTCTCAGATACTGAAAATTTCAGTCGTAAAAGAAAGGTTAGTGATGTCCCGATTCATACCGAACCAAGTAAAAATGATTCGTTACAGCACAAGAAAAGAACTGAATTTCGCCAGAAGCACCAAAAAGTTATGGCTTTTCTGAGGAAAAAGCGGAAGAAGTTACGACGCACGAACAAACAATGCGATGATGAAGAGGTTCTAAATGCAAACAATGCTTTACTTCACCATTACAATTCCCAAAAGCTATCGGAAGTTTACAATCAAAATATAAATAATATGTGGCTGATACCAAACGACAAATATTTAGAAACTTATCAAAGCATGAGCAGGAAACCAATGGGGTTTATTTTTTATGGTGGAAATCAATATTCACATGGAAAGTGCTCTGCCCTAGGTTATGTTTCAGCAGCCGCCTTATTAGAATTCGCCAAAAATGCAGCAACCAACAAGCAGCTAGGACAATTTGTACTAGTTCGTAATTGGACTGATAGTTTGATATATCGCGAAGCAAAATTACAGATTTTGAATTTGTGATACATGCTGACCATAATTTTCCAATGTGGCCACTTTATAGAAATGTTATTTTTTAATTTTCCACGCTGTCGATAATATGTTTTATACTCATCTCACAAGTGTAAAAACTATTGTTATTGAAATTAAACAAAATCAATGTTCTTCGACTTTGTTTAGAAGGAATGAAATTACCGTCTTTCTTCATTCACTTTGCATTACCCCATTACATAAACTGCTACACGCATAAATACAATATACATATGGCACAAATGAGTGCGTGTTCAACTTTAAATTAATTAATTAAAAACACGCCGATATCGAAACAGTTATTGTACGCTCAGCCACCTGAATGCACCGACCAAATAACAACCTCTTTTATTATAATATCTGTGCCACCGAATTTATCCTAAAATAACAATTAACTAAATCCATGCAGCATGTAAGGCTAGTTTGAATTTATTTTGACTTCCAATTTGATTACTACAATATTTCTAAAATACTCTCATTTGATAAGTTTCTTACGCAGAAGTTAGAGTTTGTAGTTTACAACAATTTTACAATAATTTGATAATTTTTCTTCTCCCCGTTACAGTCGTTACATTCATTTGGCAAGACTAATTTATTCTTTCTCGCGTGTCCTCTAGTCCTCTTTACCATCCTAGTGCGACTTATTATGAAGATTTCCTCTTCCCAGAACTTTTTTCCGTTGTGAGAACATGTGCATATACAACATGGGGAAGATAGCAATGGCGTAGAGCAAAAGTCCCCCAATAAGAATGTTGGCAAAGTTAAAAGTGAAATTCCAGGCATTTGGTAAGCTAATACTCCATACATTATGTTCTCTGATATATCCCACACCATCCAACAAAGCCCACCCTTCCCCAATGGAACCCATCGGGTAAAGAATGAAAAAGAGAGAATATCGTAACCAGGTGATGATACTAACGGATCCTAGTAAATTCACGGCGTAGTAAGAATATCGGATCACTTCCGTTACCACCCAGCAAATCAGCAATAAAGGAACTCCGGTAGAAACACGGGCAGAGGGCGCTAGGTCTAGAACTCCCCAAACCGTTGCAAGGCGCGAGAGCACTTGAAAGGCCACAGTTACTACATTTGTAGGTGTGAATCCAACAATTGCATGTATAACTTCCATTACAGCAACGGTCTGAAATATCTTCAGAGGAACTTCCGTCTCGCTCCATAATTTCGTTGGTTCATTCCATTTCTGCAGACCCCGGTATCCCACGTAAGCCCAGCCCAATGTCAATACAACATTGTAGAGCACTAAATATGACTTCACAGCAGGATTCAAAGTTCTTGCCATCTCATTCGAATTTTTGAGCCCGCTGACTCCTAATAATAAGTACTGGCTGTTTCCTCAACTTAATATGCACTAGGATTTCACCAACTTGGAACCCTCACAGCCGCCAACATCAGTTGCTTGAAAACTTGTTCAGAACTGGAGCTATTATTTTAAGATTGAACAGTAATATTGGAATTTTTTCACCGATGTTTCACATAAGAATATCTCCTTGCAATTCTAGCATTTACTCTAAACTTGGATCCTATTCTAATTACTCTGCCGTTCTCAAATCTTCAATAGTATTTCTGCAGGACTTACTACTTTAACATTTGACCCTTAACTGCACACAGAAAAGGATTTCTGTATATAAAAGGAAGTGTGTTAAGCCTCTTAAAACTCGTAACATAGTGTCATTTGCTCTTACTCCTACCCTTCAATGTTATTTTCACGTAGCACTGTGTACATATACTATATGCACACATAACACAAAACACAACACACATTTGAAATACAAGTAGCTTCTTGAATGTTCGACTAATTATTCTGAAATCCCAAGACTTACGCTCTCTGAGAAATTTTCCTAATTTTTCCCAAGTTACCTTATTCAGATTCGTATGTTGAAAAAATTAGTTCACAGGATATACCGTCATATCCTATAACGCTACAAACCTATCTTTCTTAGGAGCAGTTCTGGAAGACTATACCTATCCGTAGTTCCGGCTTCTGGGAATGACAATTTCATTATAATTAGTTGAAGAGCATGAAAAGCATGAAATCTGAGGCAAAAGATAGCTATTGTAGAGTGAATTTACGAAACAAATAACTATGTAAATGTATGTGAACATCGAATCATTAGGAATAATTAGGATTCTCCTTTCTCACTCTTTAAAATATCTAATGGCTATGAACCTACTGCTATATGGATCATCGCAACAAAGCAATCACACTCCACCAGATTTGCGCTTGTAACGAAGAATGCATACACGTTTACATACATAAGGATCTCTTAATACCAGTCCAATATTATACGGGTATTCAAGCATACAATGTAATTTCATTTAAATTAAAACAAAATATACCTTGCACAACGAAAATTAAATTGTGTCATATTTTATCATTTTAAAAATAATTGAGAGGCATTATTGCTTAAAAAATCTGTACATACATGAATGTTTTCTTATGGTATATTTAATAAAAACTATTTTTGACAGCGGAGAAGCCATTATTACTTAGTAGATAAATTTCCCAATGGCTGAGTTTTCTCACGAATCTTCTTCCCCAGCACGATCCGACGTTGTGAAAACATATGTAAATACAGTTTTGGAAATACTGTTGGTAGTGATAGATACACAATACCAAGAAGAACTTGGTGATAATTAAAAACAAAATTCCAGTTATTTGGCAAGTTCACACTCCACAAATTGTGTTTTTGGATGTAGTCTAGACCCTCGAAGCAGACCAGCACTTCTCCAGAGGTACCCAAAGGGTACAGAATAATAAATAAGGAATATCTGAACCAGCTAAGAATATTTTCCATACCAACTAAATGGAGAGCGTAATAGAGATAGCGGATTATTTCCGTTAATGTCCAGCAAGTGAGTAACAAAGTAACTCCAGTTGAGGCTCTAGCAGGGGGCGCTACGTTAAGCACGCCCCAAACCGTTAACAGTCGAGAGCCTACTTGAAAACCAACGTTGGAGACATTTGTGGGCGTAAAACTTAGGATTGCATGAATTATTTCCATTATTGCAACTGTTTGGATTGTTTTTAAAGGCACTTCCACCTGACCCCACAGTTTGGCTGGTTCTTTCCATTTCTGAAGACCTGAGTAGGCGATGTAAGCCCAGCCAAATGCTAACAAAATATTGTACAGCAATAAATATGTTTTTACAATTGGATTCACGCTTCTACCCATCCTACTTTTTCAAAGTGGTCTCAACGTCTTCAGAATGATTAGACTCAACTAAAGTAATTACTGTTTGGCGTACAACTTCAAATCTACTATCTAGTCCTAGTTTTGACCATACAATAATTAATCTGATTATTATAAAAACTCCTGAAGTCTCTTTACGCACAATCAGAGTAATCAGACTAGAAACTCTAAAACTTTCCAGCGTCTCATAAAATACGGTTTTGACTGTTCACTTGAGCTCCTTCGTTTGCCAACTAAGTTCAGCGAAATTATAAATTCATATTTCGGCTTTAATTCCAATGGAACCTTGATTACGTAGTATTGCAGTATCTTTCGTGACACCGCATCGACTGTGAGATAAAAAAACAAAAACTTTGTTGTTGCTTCTTTTATATGGTAAGTTATGTAGCTATGAAGTTTATATCTTAGAAGTTAATAATAAATAGAATACAATAGAACAATAATTTTCAAACGGGTTTTGCATTATACACAGGAGTATCATGCGTATAAAATGTTCAAATGCCAGATTTAAACGTATGAAAATTACTGCAGCTTTAAACTTTACCAAAGGGTTTATGAAAAGAGTAATTTAAGAGCATTAAACCAGCTTTAGCAATACATAGACACAGAAGGTTCAAGGAGAAAAATATTTATTTGTCGTTTTTGAACTTCTTTTTGCAAAAGTGAAGTAATAAAAAACACTACAGAAACTGGAATACATGGGAACGTCACGGCATATTTACACACACATAATGAAATCAGATAACATCTACACGAATAAGCAATGTTTTGATGTCTATACGAGACCACTGCACTGAGAAACCAGGGTCAAGCTATAGCGTGCATACATTTACAAATACAATATGATGAAGTCATTATTTTTTTTACAACAATATTCCAAAAAGACAATAATCCAATCCTAAGGTTTCAATTATCCAGAAGCTTTAGAATTAAAGCCTTAAGATACCGCGCTTCGTAGGTAACAGTATTTTTGCCTAGGCTTGGTGGGCAGGTATGGTTATTATATGCCTCCAAAGTGGTTTTAACATTTCTTCCGAAAACTAAAATTCAAAATGTTAAAGCTTCAATGAAAAACATGTCAAAAGATATAATCTACAATATCTCACGTCATGTGTGGGTTTTTACTCAATAAGAAACAAGGGTAAAATTGATGTACAAACGTACTTTCACATTGCTCCAAGAATGTGATACAGTCCATGAAAACTGCAGGTTGGATAGTTGTCAAATTCTTCACCGACTTTTCAATCATTGATAAAAAGCATCGTTTAGCGTAGAACCTAATTTACCAAATAACATTTTCAGTCAAAGCAGGTATGAAGACACGAAGTGACCAATGGTTTTTATGTTAAATATAAAATATATTAATAAATATTAAATAATCAACACACCAGGTATCCGTCCCTAGCTTTTTACTGTACGGCTCCAAGCTCTTTATAATTCGGGATATTCCGAAGTCATAATTTCCCTTGGAACAATATAAAGTTCCGATGACCATGTTAACGATGCAGAGATGATACAACTTCCGGTCAGGGTGCTCATACGCAATAGCTTCCTCCTCACGCTCAATTTTTCTCATCAAATCCTCCGCCTTGTCATTATCACCCGTCATGATGTAAGAAACGCAGAGATTTGCCAGCACCACCGCACTGTTCTCCAGTAACTGTTAAAATTTAAGCGTCAAATTTAGTATCATTAGTGTTTGTTTTTGGGCTACGGGCCGTCATAAAGAAAGGTGAATCTTCTCCAGTACATTATTGAAATTCTTCCTGACAAGACCATGGTAAAATTTCCCAGCTTCGCGGAATTTATTCTCTTGCATGAATATCACATGAGCCACGTTAAGCTTCCAGACGTCAATATCCCGACAAAAGTCCACGGATTTGCGAAAAGTCTTCTCAACCTTTTGATACATCTCCGCATCCCAAAATATACGAGCTTGAGCCATTATTACTGGTACATATTTTCTACATTTGATAAAGGATTTTTTACAGCAGCCAATACGTTTTGTACAAGTTATTTCTTAAAGTTAAAAGTATTAATATTTTCAGATATATTTTAATACAATAAATAATAATTACGAAGCTTAATTTGGCAATAATAATTACGTGGCTAAAACATCTTCGTATTCTGCACATAAACGACTGGCATGAGTGTCCTGGCTCATGGATGTCGCCTTTTCAGCGTTTTTTACAAGTTTTCGCAGAGTTTTTGAGGTCCTGTTGGCAAGTTCATCAAATTTCCGAAAGGCTTCCTCACTTGATGTTTGGAGCGTAATGAGGGCATCCAAGAAGTCATACATAAACTTCACAGAGACAAGGAGAATTAACAACAAAAATGCCAAATTCCAACATCGAAATCAGAGTTTAAGCTTTAAAAAGTTTAGCTTTCACAGATTAATTATGCAAATCAGATTCAAATTCTTCAAAGTGCATTTTTTCGCCAAATGAATTTCCCCATATCATGAAAGCATAATATTAATAATTATCAGCATTCCCTTTACCGGTGACAAAAATTTGTAAGCCAAGTGTGAGTAGTCAGCCATGAGGTCAGCAGCAGAATCATAGCATTCATATTTGCAGTAAAGAAGTAATAGATTCTGAAGCGTCTCCACTGGGAAAGTTGGTTGAGTCAAGAGATACTGTAATTTTTCAAAGCCTTCTGCTGGACTTTGTTCTTCTAAATTTAGGATGGCTTGATTGTGCAACGTGATTGGGTCAATTTCTTCCTGGGCCCTTGGAGGCATGTCTGTCATAGCTTCCTGAGCTCCAATTGCTAAGCAAGGTTTCACAATATCAGGATTTCAGTAAATTACATACACATAATTACTTGTAAATACAAATGGTATGAATTGCTATTGAAGGAATTATCACAAGGTGGCGTTCCAGGTTCGACAGTGTGATATTAACCGACTAAATCCTGAAAGTTTACTGTTGCAAAGATGATATTCCTTCAAAAACAGAATCTACTATATGCATGTAGTTTTTTTAAAGAAATGTTTTTACTGTTGTTAAGATCATATTCGATTGCGGCCTTAAGGTTAAACACTTCAACAAGGGCGGTTTGATGGAGTTTGTAGGTGTTGCCCACGCTTGGCAGGTCGATCCCTTCCGTTGTAACGCCCACTCCTAATTCAGGATTCTTTCTCACTTCGTTCTCTATTATCTCACCTATTTGACGTAATGATAACTTTGCTCATATTTGTTCTTTTACATTATATAGAACGTATTTTATGAGTTCAATTATGTAACTCCATTTTTACCAATGTATTTGGCCGCCATAGGGATATTTTGTTGTTTATAATACGTGAGAGCGATGTTGTAGTTCAACTGAGAATTGTATCCAGTTACACGGCTTGCCTTCGTAAATAAATCTAATGCTTCTTGATACTGTCCCTCCTTTTTTTAGGAGAAAAGTCGAGTTCATAAAATCATGTTCAGATTAAAACAGTAATAATATTTGGTTTAATTTTCATATATGTTCAGGTTCAGGCATAATAGATCTGAATTGGTAGGAGACCTTGTAATGTATGCAAGCTCGATTTATATCTGTATCAACGGCATCTTCTGGGAATTTGTCAAGTAGAGTCTTTGCTTCACTCAGAGCCTCAGTCGTGTACTTGACTGCAGCTTGGAGCTTTATGGCCTAAAAAATCCTTTGGTTTATAATTTTCAAGACCTCCAGGATAAATATACAAGAGTTCAGGAGTCTAAAAATATTTTGTGCGCGTGACATAAGTGAAACACCTGTTCTTTGTAGTCAGGATTTTCAATCTGAGTCGTTGCATCCATCGCCTCTTGGTAGTGACCAGCATTATAGAGACTTTGGGCAAGGTAGAGGCGATATTCATCATTATTTGGACATAAGAAAGTTAATTTTTCATAGGCCAAATGCGCTCTGGTGAACTCTTGAATGTGGTAGTAGCAGTAGCCTAGAAGAGATAGCGCTTCTCGGCTCTGAAACCATTTAATGATTGTACAGACATGGCATTTTACTCCCTTACTCTCCTGCTTATAATCAGACAAGTTAAATTCTTTAAATTCCATCAACTTAACACACCGACGGGTAGATATTAAGCTGCTCTTCCAAAGCGGCAATGACTTCGTCATACTGCTGCTCTTTTATCTGTGTTAGAGAGAATCATGGATTTAAAAAAAATAACCTGTTGGCGTTACTAGGCAAATGGTAAATTAATGGTGAGTTAAAACGTGCGAGTTTTTCAAGCTAAATTGCATTTCCTCACATCCTCACCATTGTATAAATAGCTTTAGTATATTCTCCGTCGCGAATCATTTTGATAAATGTCCAAGTAGCCAATCTGTGATATGGGATCGGGGCAATAATGGGGAGACTTTGAAAATTATTTTCAGCTTTATCATATATTGTTCCGTTCTTTAGTTCTGAGTCTCCCACGTCAGATCAGTGTCCTTGTCACCCTCATGCCTCACCTTATGACACCGTCTTCCGTCTTATCTGCCTTAGCCAGGCCAGCTGAAGTACCAGAATTTCCAACAACATTCGTACAATAGTACGATTAAGATTTATGATTATGATATAATTCAAGCTTTGCAATTTGCAACATACAAATACAAAGAACTGCACCGACCAAATCACCAAATCGATGATATTGCGTTCCTCGATATTCCTCAGTAATACTGAGTCAGTATCTTGTAAAAAATTATTGTATTGAACTACACAAAATCTGGAAGAAAACTATTTTAAAAACTATTTTAGGTTTAAATATTTACCCACTTTTGTCAGCGAAAATTTGTTGAATGAGCTTTTGTTCGAATTTAAATATAATTACGAAGTTCATTGCTATAGTGTTACGCTAAAAAAAAAGAATAAATAACGTGTTTTGCATAAAACAACTCGTTGTAAATCCCATAAAACGGAGGTATACACAGGATCTGCGTAGATGATTCTTTTGCATTGCCGTCCTTTATAAGTATCTTTAGGGTCAAAATGAATTGTGGACTGTGTGGATACGTGAGGTGAGGCAGTATGAGAGTGCTGTCGTCTACCATAAAGAAGTAAGTGCAGGAATATGTGGAACCTTGTTAATTGCAGTAGGGTTCCGCACGTCAGCGAAATGAAAATTAAGGGACTCCAAATGATTTTTTCTTACACTTATGTCAACACGGGTAACAGACATTGGGGCTGATCGGGTGATTGCATCTGCACGCTTTGGACCCTTGAAAACTGGCCATTAGGCCAATAACTTTGATTAAAATTAGTGATGAAAAAGTTTTTGGAAAAAGATGGGTTGGTAAAAGCTTGGGTCAACAGAATATATAAACAAGGAATTGTTTTAATGCATAGGTCATATGTTAAGGTCCGCCATGTATTATGGGCAACTATATTAATCATTGTGTGGAAAATTATAAATTAAAGAACTCATTCAACTAGCACAAAAACTTGATAATGATCTTGCCAAATAATCCCCAAATTGATGCCCCCAAAATTCAGAGGCATTATTTTTCTAAGACTCAATTATTGCAAAACAATTTTTTCAATAATTTCCGTTGCAATTGTATGGCTTACTTAGCACTGCTAAGTTAGCAGATGTGAGTAAAAGAGTAGGAAAATCGTATGATATTAGCCTATATTTGTATGGCTTGAAGCTATCTTGTGGAATACCATGAAAATATTTAAAATGGTAGAAACTGCTAAAAAGTACAAAAAAGTTTTTACAACGAAAAGTACGTATGTAAAAGCATTTTTGTGGTTAAATCTGATTTTCTTCACTGTAGGTTGAATACATACTATTCTAGCACAAGTCAGTCTAAATAGTGCATTTTTTGAGCATCTGTGCATAAAAGGTGCTGGAGCAAGAATGTCCATGCA
>JAQFXU010003558.1:0-15901 GCA_034693705.1 Spatulosminthurus flaviceps | reverse complement strand
TATTGTATTATTGTTATTCTAATCGCATTAATCTCCCAAATTCGATCGAAAGAGGAAATAATAATGAATAATAATTTGAGATATTATTTTAACATTTTCAGTAATTTTGATCAAAAGCCTAAGGTTCAATGACTAATAATTATTATTAATGTATGAACATTTAAATTTCATTAAGTAAAATTATCATCATTGCATTGGGTAGGTGATGGTACAGAAAATGAAAAAAGTCGACGTTATTATTACTGATGAATAATTAATTAAGAGAAACTTATTATAAGTTATACAATGTCCTACTTAGATACCTATTTTTAGCCCAAAATAAGTTAATAAGGTTCCTAATGGTGATCCTTGACCATATGAGCTACCTCCGTTTTGGGCAAGAACGCTTTATAAAAAGTCCAGAAGAAATGGATTTTAACCTGAAAACTCAAGTACTGAAATTAATTCTATATACATTTCCACTGATCGAGCTCTTGGGTTTGTGAATACCTTTGCGAATTTTAAATGGAGGATTAACAGTCGACTATTGAACCATATATGTATCACTGTACATTGGGGAATGAACATCAACTGCTAAATATATGCTGAAATTGTAACTAATTCAATGTAGTTTTATGAAGGAGGAGGAATTGGTAGTAAATACAAAGCTCCGGAAAAAATTACTGCTGATTATTACACTAACAAATTTGCACCCTACATCACAATGTAGACATAGTACATCCATTTTTCTCGTCTCTCAAACATATCATGGAATCTCATTCGAACAAATGCTTCTATTGGAATTTGCAAGCAATGAAGTTTCGGCCTAATTTTTTGCAAGCTTTCCAAGTAATTAAACTTGTTATGAAGAATTATGTTCATGAAATTATATGTTAAGGCTTTATGACTGGAATGGAAGGATAATCATCTACGAATTTTGAAATTGGCAACAAAATTGTACAAGCGTGCACATTTTGCAAAAAGCAACAAAATTTACTATCTTATTGTCAGACAAATTTTACAATACTGTTACAATACTTGTGATAATTTTTCCACCGCACCGTCAGACGAGTCATTTATTTGCAAGCACTATAAAAGTACGTAGAAAACACTCACTCCTATTACATCTTGAGCATATAGAAATTTGCCATATAGTACTTGAATTTCGACACAAATGTTGTTAAGAAACAGATAAATACAAAATGTGCACCACAGATTTTGTCGATCTAAAATTACACTCTCTGAACAATCCGAAAATGTTGGCTTTCGAATTACCAGAGCAAAGTTTGCTCAAACGACGAATGACTGACAAAGTCCACTCTTTCCTCTCCTTGCCAATAGATTCCAAAAATATTGGAACTAATTGCCCGTCTATATTTTTCCCATTCATTGAAAACGGTAAAAAAGTATTGGCTGCTTTTAATTTAGGGGTAAGAATAATAATATTGTTTTGAATTTTTTGAGCTTTAACCATTTAATATTTGTTTGAATGATTATTGTTGAGAGGGAGATTTTAAAAATATTGATGTTCTCGTAAAGATAAAAGTCCCCTATTTATTTGTGTAGGCCAAAGAATTGCACACTGTTGGAAATTTTCGAAATTATAATAAAGATTGTAAAAGTGTATTTGTGGACGACCAAGTCATCTGCCTTGGACAAGCTCATAGCCCTAAAAATCGGAACCCATACGGCCAACTCAAAGTTTTTGACTTGAAAAAATCCCAAAAGAAAAAGTTTTGGACAGCTGTTGGTCCAATGATGGGCCCAAGAAGTCAATATAATACTCTTATGCTTGATGAACACATATATGTGGTACGTGTTATTTAATTTTTTTGATTATTTCCCTTTTTTACCAAGCAATAAGCACAAATTAAATTTTCTCCAATTTCTTAGTAATTTCATCCACTCAATATTTAGGTTGGAGGTGATTCTGACAAGGTGGAGCGTTTATCCCTGGCGCCTCTGCTTAACAAACGGGGAAACTGGGGTGAATGGGAGACAGTGTCCACAAGAAGTTCTTTGCAACGGACAGGATTTGGTCTCTCCGTTACGTCCAACAGTATTTACATGGTATATTTTCTTCCAAAAATATTATCCTGCTATTTGCATTAATATATGTATTTTGACCTATCAATAATTTTTATTGTTCAATTAGCTTGGGGGAAAAACGCAAGATAAACATAATTTGTCCTATATCAGCTCAAGTGTATCATTTTTGGACATTAGTAATATGAAATGGACCAGGGTGCCCCATTTGCTTGAGTGCAGAAAAGATTTTGCTGTGGCAACATTGGGTGGCAAAATTTATGTTCTGGGTGGTACAACATTAAACACGGAGAAGGAGGAAATTGCGCTCAATTCAGTGGAGATATTTGACACACGCACAAGGTGTTGGAAGTACCTTCCCTCAATGACAAAGCCTCGGAGCAATTTTAGTATGTTTTCGTTTTTGAAACCCATTTTATTTAGATTTATCCCCTATAAACTAATACTTGTGATAATTTCCCTTTTCATGCCGATTGAAATTTGATTCACCCAATTAATATGATTTCAGGTGCTGTCACTCACGACGACTATCTCTTCGCGGTTGGTGGAGACTGCAAAAATCCCGGAGAAAGTCCAACAACAATCGAAAGATTCAGCTTAAAAACTCAACTCTGGGAAATTTGGAGTGAGTTGCCTTGCACGGGAATCTATGAAGGCGCAATTATTGGAAATTTTTAAATAAGTTTAAAACTGGTAATATATATAATTAAGTCTAAAATGGCTATGATTTTTTAAATGCTACTCACACTGATGCTATTCGTATTGATGGTATTTACATTAATGCTATTCATATTGTTGCTATTCACATTTAAAATACAAAAAAAAATTGACGTCACCTTATCGGTACATTTTGATGTAAAAATTTGTTTTAAATAAAAGTCATTTTTATTTTGCTCAATTAAGCATTCGCAGAGAGTCTAGTTTGAATCTGACAATCTGACGTGTCATTTTGCTTCTATGCTGTAAGTTACTAGAAGCCGATTTATTCCAATATATACGCCGTTCATAAAAGATAAGTGCCATACACATCTGAACACTATAGCAAGTGCACCAAAGTTAATTTGGTTTTTCACCGCTGACTTAGTGTTATAAATGATTTTATTGGGAAGCCCCGGGACAGGTAATAGGACTTTTGGAAAAGTTTTTGGGATAATAAAGTTTATTATTGCTTAAGGACTATAACTTTCAGGGTTAAAATCCATTGAGGCGAAAGTAGATGAGGGTTAGAGCACAACACTATGTGTGGATTAATTTGTTCGATTTAACATGAATTTGCTTAGGGTAAGCATATAAGTTGTAGAATTTCCATGCTAGGGAACAAACGTTTGATGGATAGGGAAGATGCAGAATCTTATGTGGCTGAACTATATTCTATGGATAAATTTTTTACATACATGGTAATTTTATATTTTCTGCTGTTAGCTCAACATTTTTACCAGCATGATATTCAGCGTATAGGAATTTGCAAGCAATATGTTTCTTTAGTCAATTTTATGTCACTACGCCCTTGAGAATGTAAGGGATCATTTCCCATGCTACGCATTTAAAATAAAATGCTCAATAAAAGTAGCTGCTAAATTAATCTTGTATTAAACATTTACACGCGTTGTAGTCTAAAGCTGAAAGATAAGCCTTACTTTCCAATAATTGTATAATGTAAATAAAATTTTATTGCCAATTTCCTCTGTTTCGTGCTATACTGGCTGTTCACTGAATCAAGTTTATTTTTTTGCCACTACTGAAATAATATATTCTCTTCTGTTTTATTGTGACACCCAAAAGACAATCGTTTTAAGTTTTTTTCCAATAGTCTTGAGTTTTGAAGAAAAATTTATTGCACTGGAAATGTGTCGCCATGAGAAAAAACTCCGCTCCACGGTTAAGTGGATGCTTCAAGATTTGCCCAATCGTTTGGGAGAAGGCTATAGAAAAATCTGTCAAATTGACATAGGAAAGATTCAACGGGAACAACTCCGTGAAATTGTGAATAAAAACCAATTTCTTGGTAACATCCCAAAAATACGCAGCTTGCTTCCCGAATTATTCCACGGTTTATGGAGAAAGAGTGATATTACCACTGAACACAAAAGAATACGAGAGGAGTCAAGCGAAGTTGTGGAGAAAAATGACAAACGACTGAAAGCCGAGGAGATGCAAGCACTTTGCTTAAGATTGGACACACCCGAGTTTCTGGTGAAAATCGAAGGAAATAACTCACCCGAAAATTTGGTACTGCAACAGCTTGAATTGGACAACCCATCGTGTATTATTTTCCCGTATAGTAAACGTTTTATAAAGGGGGCCAAGAAAATGTTGGCTTGTTGGAATTTGGAGGTATGTCAAAAATTTTAAATTTCGATTTGTTTGAAATTTCATTCATTCGTGACTTAATTCCTTAATAAATTAACGGTAGTCTAAACAATTTTTCCGCCAGCGTCATCCTCCCTAGTAAAATGCCTATATCCATACGTCCGTTCGTATGCGCGTCCCTCTACACGATAACTCAAAAGTTACTTGATCGATCTGGTTGACCTTATGGGTCAAGAGTACGATTGAGTTCGTTAATATGGTCCGCCCGCGTGTAAAAAATCTAGACAAAATTCTTTTAAACTGTTTAACCGATCCCAGTAAAACTTTTTAAACACCTACAGTTTAGTCATGGTAACGTTTCGAAAAATCATAATTGGTATTTGATTCTTCAATTTTTGAAAAAAAATTTTATTTGAATTTTAAAATATACATATTTTGCTGCAAACATTTTCAGACATTATTGGTTGAAAATATTGGTATAAAAGATAAAAATTTTAACTAACCCTGGGACTTTTTGAAATAATATCAATATAATAACGTGGGACAGGGAGACGGCCGTAGCCATACGCCGCCCAACGCGAAAGCCTTAAATGATCATGAATCGATGATTTTTACTTTAAATTTATTTTACCTTCCCATGGATTTTCTCCTTAATCCGCCTCAGCTGTGTTAAAAAATCGGGAGGAACTTTCAAACGGTTGTTTTTTATTGAATGGGATTTGGGAATGTCCCTGTCAATTTTTTCCACCACCGAGTCTTGAGCGTTTCCCAGCATTCATTACATTGCCTTGTTAATTTCAGACAAAAATTTTCCGAGACCTGGGTCATTTCCACCACTATGGTTTGGACTGCGGTCTAATGGTCCTGCAAAAACAAATCATTTGTCTGCACCAAGTACTAAATCCCAAAGGGAAAAATCCATATGGGGCTTTAAAAGCCTTTGATTTACAAAAATTGAAGAGCTGGAAAGGAGTGGGACCAAACATGGACTCGAGGAGAAATTACAAAGCTACAATTGTCGGGAAAAGAATTTATGTGGTAAATAATAATTATTATCTTTTATACGCCATATATACAGTCAGTCACTAGTCACCTTTGGTTCCTAGTCCTGTCGTCATAACTACGCTACCTAATCCTGCCTTCCTGCCCGACTATTATTATTATTATAATAAATATTCCAACCTAAACTAACCCATCAAATTTTATTTTTATATTAGTGTAGCACTGAGCTACAGAAATAATTAACAATTATGAATCTTGTCACTATCCTCCCGACCTTCCTAAGAATAAAACCAACTCACCTGACGTCTTCCCTGCAACTTTTTATCATTTTTCCATTTTATTTTCTCCAGTTTTCTCTCCGAAAACCAGAATATTTATGGGTCATATTTTTTATATTTTATAAAATTTTCGCTTGATGAACATTCACAACGCAACTCTTTCAATACGCATTTTTATTTGATCTTTACAGATCGGTGGGGATTGCGATTTGGTGGAGTGGCTAAATCTAGGTCCATTATTTACAAAAAATGAGCTTTGGGGTGAATGGGAGTCGGCAAGAAGAGGTAGCTTGAGGGGAAGAGGATTTGGTGTTTGCACAGTTCTTGACCGTATTTACGTGGTAAGAGTGATGATGAGTTTTGTCTCACTCACATAATCGCATTCGCATGAAAATTTTTCTAGATTATTATCTAAAAGCAGAATATCTTTTAGCTTGGGGGACAGGTGGATAATGAGGACGGCTCGTCCTATGTGAGGCCAGATGTGGCTTTCCTGAACACAGCCAATATGCAATGGACAGGTGTCCCCCCAATGCGGAAATCCCGCATGGATTTTGCTGTTGCAGTCAGTGGATACAAAATCTTTGCTTTAGGGGGCAGATCCTACAGCAAAAGTCAGGAAGAAATAGTGCGAAGATCTGTGGAGATGTATGATCCTAAAGAAGGTTGGACTAGAATTTCATCCATGCTGAAACCTCGTTCGAATTTCAGTAAGGAATTGGTTTGAAGTTTTGAAGTTCTTTACATTTTGTTGGAAACTTTTATAACTTGCAGTAGAACGATTTTATTTATACATGAGATTAACTTGAAAATCACATTTGTTTCAGATGCTGCTATATACAAGGGTTATCTATATGCCATTGGCGGAGACAACTTGACATCTGGAGATGCTCTTCAAACTGCAGAACGACTGAACTTGGAGACTGGAATTTGGGAGGAATGGAGCCAGTTACCCGCAAATGGTTTTTACCAAGACTCTGTGGTCGGAAGATCCAATGATTAATTATTGGGCATTTATTACTTTTTCATTTGCTTTGATTTTGTCAGCCATAATTTTTCCGTAACAATTATTAATAAAATTTTGGTACATTTTTGTCATTCATTTGCACAGAAAGTTTTATATTGTTTGAAATAAAAATTGCTCTCAAAAAGAAAACAACGGGTTTGTCGCCACTAGGCGCAAAAGTTTCAAACATTTTCCATTTTTGCTGGAAAATAGAATTCGGCGGGACCAAATTTTATTTAGTGTGCAAAACATATAGCTATGTTGATTTTAATTCGTACACTTACGTTAAACTTGGCTAAAATATTGTATGGCCAAGCGCTGCACTAACACAAATACGCGGTACCTTAAATCCATAAATACGCTTGGAAAAAATCTGCCCAACTGTCTATTACTCTCTCCATAAGAAAAATAAATTATTAATTTTCAAATGATTTAGATTGATGCACTTGTAAAGGGCTTAATGCAATTGCACCGCATCCTCCCCAATAATTTTCCTGTGTCCAGAGACTTATAACTCGTCTTCTCAAAGCTTTTCTATCCTCAGTACGAGACGAACCGCTCAAGAGTGCAGAGGCTGTTCCCCATACCTTCCACACACTTCAACAGTCAATAAACATACTCTATTTACATTTAACTCATCAGTCTTCTGGCACAACCTCTTTCAGGCCAGTTTATAACTATACGCTCCTTCATCAGAATAATGGTCTCAACCGAGCATTCCCTATCCCCACAAACTATCCAAATTTTGATGGTATTTTAACCCTAAAATTAAAACATCCTCAAGAGTAGAATATTGCCACACCGCCTGTATCAATGTACGTCAGAAAATCAAATCAACCTATAAAAGCAAATTAAAGCCAAATTTTTGTTTACAGAAAGTTTTTGAAACTTCGTCAATCAGGTTCTTTCCCTTTCACAAATAAAATACAGGGAAAGCTGCTGATTTTGGCAAAACCCCTCCTCACTCATGGAAATTAAATGACGATAGATTTCTTTCCCCTCGTGAGTTCCTAATCATAAATGATCAACCTAGTGAGGCAGAAATTATTCGAAAAATTATTCAAGCTCTGCTTTAAAAAACTTAAGAGTTTTAATTTTACAGTTATTGTGGGATTGTATTTTGGATCCATATGGTGGGAAATAAGCATATTAATTCCAATATGTATATGTTCCAATTTGAAACTAAACTATTTATTACGATACGGTCATCATGGTTGAATAAAAAAATTCAAACTCATTCCCTGATATTTTATTTGCATTTAAAATATGCGTATATTTTCAACAGTTATTAGTTCATCTGTTATTATTAAAATACTTTGGATCTTGCGGTGCTCTTCAAATTAAAAGCAATAAATGAACCATTATAGCAGATACGTGACAGTGTCAATGTTGTTCATTGCCCACAATATAACGATAATTATCATGTTGGGTTCACGCTCATATCCTTGAGCTTATAGAATACGCAAGGGCGCGGACAAAAAAATATACTGCAAATCAGTACATAGCTCCACCACACTTAATAATAATACATACATACTTTTAAAATACTGCAGCGGTGCAGCGTCATTATAAAATTCCTTTCTCCCGGTTATAGGCTCATGCATAAAATCTAGTCTCTCTCCACTGCACTGGAGATCAAATATATTAGGGTAAATAAACTTGAGCTAGAATTAACCTAGAACAACGATTTGCTGTGATATTACAATACACTCAAGTTAAAAAAAAGACTCACTCAGTTCACTTGCACCTAAATACTAAAATATCAAGGATAATAATTTCCTCACATCAATGGATACCAATCGGCATCATTACCACGAGCGTCCTAATGCTAAACAAATTTATAAAAATAATTGTGCACGTCAATGCAAAAGGGCAATTTCCATACGAAGAAATCCCTGTCTACGTATAAGCACTAATATTGTAATAATAAGCTTTATTCTCAAAGCTTCATTACCTCCTCCGTCTGAAGAGCTTAATGCCTCGACTTGAATTTTTGAGATTCCATTGCCAAATTCTTCATAAAAAACAATGTCAAGGAATAGACTGAATATCGTAACGGGAAAAAAGCCTACTGTAAAAATATCCCAACTCCTATACAAACATATTTAACTTTCAAATGAGCCACATATCCAAGCATTATAATCCGATTTTCGGAATTTTTAACATTATTAGTGCTATTGGGAGCTTTTAAAATTAAACACTCAACTTTCCAGCCAATGTACAGATTTTGTTGATTTCAACACGTGCCAATGATTTAATGTTAGAAGGTCAATTCCATGGAAATCACACATGTCTCATCGTGTTCTTAAAAATACACATGCATTATATATCCTAGCAAAAATGAATGAGCTAAAAATCCAAATGACAAAATGTGTTTTTATATTAGAGATTGGAGACTTGAGCTTAAATAGACCATCCGCTAATACTTAATACCAATAGCCAGTTTTTTCTTATCACAAAGAACATATTTATAATTCTTGAGAATTAAATTAGTCATAAACTTCTCAACAAGTGTTAAAAAGGAATGATACAAGAGTAAAGCTTTTTTTGCAAAGAGAAGCATGAGGGGAAGCTCTAGAGAATGAAGTTAACATATGCTCGAGGAATTCCTAGAAATTCCTAATCTTTCACCTCAAACCAAGCGTGGAAAAGTGTTCGCGAAAGGAAATTTTTCCTTTGATACAAAAATTGGACAAACATAATATATCGTCGGCTAAAGTGCAAAAGGGGCCATAATCTTAGAAGCGTTGTGCAAGAAGGCGATATATGCAGCGACAGTTTAATTTTCAAAGGAGCCAAGTCTGTGCATGTACGTACGTACAAAGCGTAGCCATGTGAGCAGCTGCGGTAATGCGTATAGCCCCTTTTTGCTTAGGGCAAAGAGTTGGAACTATCTCGTATTAAGGATTTCTGCGTATGGCCCCTTTTGCACTTTAGCCGATGATATGCAACTTTTAACCATTTTTTATACTTTCAAGAATATGAGTTTAATCTTAAATATTGTGGGAAAAATTAAACAAAGTGAATGTGATAAATAAATATTGGAGGAGTAGAATTGTATACATAGGAAAGGATTAGTTAACAATGCATTGGTGAGGAAAATCTTGTGGGGTATCGTGGAACGCATGTTGGTATTATTTAGCAAGGCTTCTTTTCGTAGGAAAGAATCTGAAGTGATAGGAGTTGGATTTACGAATATATAAGAATTTCAGAGGTCAAGAGTTGCTAATCTTTTCTAGGAATTTGTTGCTACAGGAAAAGAGTTGGATTCATGGTGAATGTTTGAGTCCAGTCATAACTTTAGACTCTACTTATTTGTGCAGAGTGTAAAGAAAAGTTGTAAGCAAGTTCTCCATAAGCTGTACATGTGTTGAGCTATTGAGATTTTTTTCCTTGCCTTGTCAAGGACTCGGGAACTTATTGGACTGTTCAACATGAGTAAGTTTCTGGATCAGAGTTTTTATACATAAGAGAGTGGTTGTAGAATTTAATTCATGCTACAAATGATATTATGAAAAGTTTTAGTTTTTTCTAGAATAGATGAATTGCAATAAATATTTTTTTGTAATTTTTGCAATCATAAGACATTTTTTAAGGCGAAAAGGAAGGTTAATTTCGCGTAGTTTTTTGTGTATTCATGTTAAGACTAAAACTTAATTAATTAATTCACAAATAAATTGGCCAAAGTATACAAATTTTTGTAAAGACGTTTTTGATTTAACTTTACTGTGGTGCTGGAGGGAGACTAGTCTTTTTGTACTGGTCCAGGAATACCACGATAATAAAGTTGAAATGAAGAGGAAATGAAATGAAAACTAGAATGATTTTCATAATTTAAATGTGTTACTACTAATTATTTGCGGCTATTTAGCTTAAGAGCTCAAACGTGAGGTCAAAGTTTATTCTATTTAGAAGAATTTACTGTAAATTTATGCAATTTTGACTCTCAAAAATAAGGCATGATATTAAGATAAGGCCCAGAATTTTGTAAGGTCAAAGGTCAGGACAAAGTGTATATTTGATTTGGACACAAGAATGTAAAGATGGAATTTACTATTAGATAAGGCGTATCCAAATTAAGTTATATACTCTAATAGGTCAGTATTGGTAAGGTCAAAGGGCAGGTTAAATTTAAGGATAAATCACGCTTAGAGAATAGGTTGAACATTTAGGGGAAATTAGGATTACTGTTGCAAAATATAAGGTGAAAGTTAAGGTCAAGTTCCATTTCAAGTCATAATAGATGAGATTTAAATCAAGGTCAAAGTTATGGTAAACTGTTGGTCTTGGAAAAGGTGAGGTCATAGGTGAGGTCTAGATCTTAAAAAATAACCTTTTCAAAAAGATCTAGGAAATTTGTGAATCCAATTCCAATTTTACCTGAGACTTGATCGGTCAATTTGTATGAAATAACTTTTTAGGTAAAACTAATAGAATCTCTGGTGGGTGGACTGCTAGACCCGAAGATTTCCCCTTTCAAGTGAGAATACAAAATGATACGGGGGGAAACTTATGTTCCGGGATAATCCTTTCAACCTCTATCATATTAACTGCAGCACATTGTTTCAAATGGAGGATCCAAGGAACAATTGAACACGCAGACGTAACCAAGTGGGAGCAATTTCGTGTGGTTCCAGGAAAGGATCGTAAGATCGAACATAGATTAAAAGGCCAGCCAATTATCCACGACGACTACGACTTCGAAAGCAGCCTTCACGATATTGCCATTTTGGAACTTGAAAAACCATTGGAATTTACATCTTTGATCAAAAGTGCCCTCATTCCTACTAAAACCATGAGAAGATCAGACTTTTCACGTACGCATTTATTATGAGTTATTATTAAGTAATACAATTATTGCTTTTTTCATTTCTACATTTTACGCCCGGGCACAATTTCATCACAATTTGAACTCTTCTGTTCCCTTGTAAACATAATTTTGACCTATACGTAAACCATTCACTCGACCCTTGTAGCCCAAATTCAGATATTGTATTCTGACCACAATTTTCACCAACGTCGGCTTTACATTTCACCCGTACGACCTAAACTTGGTCCAACGCCAGCTTTACATTTGACCCATGTGACCCAACCTATGTCCATCGTCAACTTTACATTTGACCCACATGATCCCAACTTTAACCAATACAAACATTAAATTTGATACGTGTGACACCAACATTGACCAACGTAAATTTTACATTTTACCCAAATGGCCCAAACTGTGACCAATGTCAACTTAACATTTGACCCATTTGTCTCAATCTTTGATCAACGTAAATATCGCCCTTGCCTCGTGTGACCCAATCCTTGACCAACGCAATGTAAACATTGCACTTACCTCGTGTGACCCAATTTTTGATCAACGTAAACATTGCACTTGCCTCGTGTAACCTAAATGTTGATCTATTTTTCTGGGCTTATGAACGACCCAAACAAATTCTTGTAACATATTTCACCTTACCAGAAATTTCGCAAATCAGACCGTACACACAACTTTTTTTAATTTCTTAGAAAATTGCTCAGTGAGTGGGTGGGGATTCGATCCGTCTGAGAATATTAACATCACTGATCCAACGAAAAGAAAAACTTCGGGAACGTTGAAAATGACTTGGGTGGAATGGAAATCAAATGACACTTGCAATACCGGATGGGACAAAGCATTTAAAAGTGAGACAATGATATGCGCCGCGGGCAGCACAAATGAAGACGCTTGTCAGGGTGACTCTGGAGGACCCTTAACATGTTATCATAAAAACAATACGCAAAAAAGATTTGTTACCGGAATAACGTCCTTCGGTGCGTCTGATGATACGACCTTGGGAACTAGAGCATGCGGTTCAGAGGTGGAAAAATACCCGGGAGTTTACACGGATGTTGCGAAGCATTTCAAGTGGATAATGCACGCATCTTGCGAATCACGGTAAATCAACTTTCATGGGGCTTGAGTATTTAAGTAGTGGTGAATATTGTTACCCCACGTAATTATTATTCTCGTTCCACGTTTAGCCCGAAGAGCAAAAAACGAACATTTGCAAATTTTGCTAAAATCATAAATAATTTCTGCAAATTTCAAGGAATTTTAGCACTAATATTTCCATAAATGGTATGCATGTCCCTTTCTAACCTACACATTATTGCACTCCCTGTAGCACAGTAGTACTAATGAGTGGGGAAGGGAGACTTTTTAACATGGAATTTAAAGGAAGAGAGAGCACTTTCGCAAATACGTGAATTCCACGTTTTATAAAATAGATAAAATAGCGTGAAAGTGTTTGCAGGAATTTTTGTATTTTTAATTTTTCGACATTTTCCCTATCTGCACGTATATTTTATTGGAAGATATTTTAATGAGTAAAAGTATGTTACCCATTTGATTCTATGTTAAAAATAGTATTACCTTCCACTGTCAATATAACTTGTGTGCTGGAGCCAGTACAATTATTGCAGTTTTGGGGAAACGTGAACATGGATAAATAATATGTCTTGAAAAATCCAGTAACTTTCCTTGGCCTCAGAACTTGTGATAAAATAATCAAAGGTCCGTGTTTTTACTCCTAAAAAGCGTTTGGCAAATAAAAAGCATGAGTTAATAATTTCATTGAAGGAAAAAACACGGGTGTCCCGCTAACCATTTCCAATGCTGCAACAAGCTTTGCGTTCATAGCACAGTGGCATGCGATGGCTTCCGAGATTGTGCTGATGGCTCGGATGAAAAATGCGACCGACTTAAAAAACCTATCGGTGAATGCCCCCCAGAAGGTTGTTACAAATTCTTATAGATTTTGCAAATAAGGCAATTGTCGAAAACATGGTGAATGGTGGAAAGACTTGGATTTGTTGACCATATTGATTTTTCTGTGTAAAAATAGATGTGTGCCCGAAACTCGGTTCGAATTTCATAGCGCTTTTCCCCAAATTTATTTACCGCCACTCAAAGTACCGAATAGGAATTTACCGCGAACGAGGGACCGATCCTACGAACACGTACACTTTCACTGTCTCGATTTATCCCAAAGACGGCGTCGCTGCCACAACTCAACAAATAGTTTTGAAAGGGGATGAAGCGGGAACATTGGATAGCTCACTTGCGCTTCAACCCAACGATAATTACATCGTTAAACTTAAAATTTGGGATAAAGCAAATGATGAAATTTACCGTTACCAGAAAATCATCGTTGGGGTTTGGGATCCGCGCATTTTAATTCACACAGACAAGCTCGCTTACAGCGCAGGTGAAACGGTCCATTTCCAAGTTAATTTCCTGGATTTTGATTCAGAAAGTCACAAAAATGCCACTGCGCAGGTCCTTGTTCTTGATTCAAAGAACCACGAAATTAAGCGTTGGAATTTCTTACTAATTGACGGCACAGTCCTAACGGGAAAAATTCCGCTTTCAAAAGACTTACAAGATGGAACATGGAAAATTAAAGCTAATTACAACATTCTATGGAACGGCAAACCTTTCAATCAATCTCAAGAGGTATCTTTTGAAGTCCGTGAGCGCGCTAGTCCTGATTTTCGGATGAGAGTTAAAACGGAAGATTACGTACCTACCGACGCGAAGCTACCCATGCGGATCGATGCTTTTCACTTTGACGGGACCGGTGTCATTGGTGACTGTGCAGTAGAATTGAGAATCATAGAAAAGACTTGCGCAAACCCGCTGTCTGATCAAGTCATCCACAAAACTGTACCCATTGACGGGACTACCGGTTATTTTGACACGGACTTTCAAAGTTTATTAACCGGATTGACCAAAGATATAGGGAATGGCGCGAGGATTCAGGTTAAAGTAACGTTGAACGAAAAAATGACCGAAAAATCCTTAACTGCATTCTCAACCGTTGCGATATCACAGTTGACAATGAAAAACACAGTGCCACAGCACCCTTCCACTGCGACCACTGGGCTTCAAATTCGACTCATCCATCCAATTTCCGACAATAATATCATCGATCCCGGAACCTCCTTTCAAATCCATGTCATGACAACGAGTGAAGTCCAATCCGTCAATATCGCCATTTTCTGTGAAAATAAACTCATTTCCGCAAGTACATCAAACCTCGAGGACAAATCCGATGATTTCAAAATCCAAGTCAATTATCCGCGGAACATCGGCGAAGAATCTCAACTCGTTGTTTTTACTTTCATCGACGGTGTCTACGCGAGCGATTCACTCCATTTAACTACATCGGCACTTCAAGCTAGTGCGGATGAAACGCTCCTTACTGCAACCCCTGAATCGGTTAAACCTGGTGAAAACCTTGAGCTCCTAATTAAAGCTCCACCCGGTTCGGATGTTTATCTCATTGGATTTGAAGAATCGGCGCTTGAAGGCAAAGAAGATTTTCTTACCTCTCATTGGTTTGAGCGTTTGTTTGAAAATTCCACCCAGGGTTGTTATACTGACCATGATTTGAAGGGTTATCTCGACTTGAAGCGCGCAGGAATGGCACTCCTAACTAATGCCGACCCTCAAAAACCAATTACTGGGGAAAACGAATGTGGACCACGCTTGGAAAAAAAATGCTCGCGAAGATTTCAAAATTTGAATGGCCCGATTGGAGAGACATTTTACAGCGATTCCTTTGTTAGCCAATCAGAAGAGACAAGCAAGTCGGTAACATTACCTCAGAGAATTTCATCGTGGGTTTTCACGGGTTACTACGTCACGAATAGCAGCGAAACAATTTTCTTCCCCAAAATTACCGTGAGAACTTCCAAAGTTTTTTTCGCATCAATAGCGCTCCCTCATTCTATTGCCATTGATGAAGAGCTGGACATGCCCATATTCATCCACAATTATTTACCGGAAGTCAAAAATTTCGATGTTTCCCTCGAAACATTAAATGCAGCAAGTAAATTTGAATTTCCTAATTCAACTGCCGAGCTCCCACGCACAGTCGAATGCAATCCAAACTCAACAACAAGGGCTAAAATTACAATGATATTCAAACAGGTCGGGATTAACACAATTAACTTAACCATAAGGTCGGGCGATGTGAGTACATCGGTCGAGAAGCAAATTTTGGTGCGCTCTTCGCAAGAAAAACACATTTATATAAAGTCGAGTGCTTACGTGGCCTTTCCGTCTGACTTAAACGATACCGCAAATTTCAAGCGTTATTTGGTTGGTATTGGCAATCCATCTGAGCTTCCTATCCTCAGAAGAAATCAATCAAAGATTCTCAAGAGATTTAAATCCACGAAATTATCCGTCGCGTCGGACATCATGGCCTTCGTTATCCCCAATGTAAATCAACTTGTCCCCGTCCCA
>JAQFXU010003557.1:0-15903 GCA_034693705.1 Spatulosminthurus flaviceps | reverse complement strand
ATATAGCTTTTCCCACCGCTGATCATTCATGAGTACTGCAAGAGCGTTTGTACACATGGAAAATTTGGGAAAATCATTTTACCATTTCTAGGAACATTCCTACACTATACACCGTACCATAAGAAACTCTGCACGTAACCTTTTACAAGAAAATCCTGCTGTACATACATACTCACCATCATTTTCAAACTACTACGTACAACTTTTTCTGAAAAGTTCGGTCCCAAAAATTGATTTTTTCTCACAAGCATGTTCAAATTATAATGAATTAAGGTCTCCCTTTTCCCTATACAACACATCAATGTCTGACTTTCCCTCTTCGCGAATATAAAGACTACGTGACTAGAGTCAGGCGGGTTAAGAGAACGAAAATCATCTATAGTATATGCTCATTCACAACCAACTGTGAGAAACTTGTGAGACTCCTTTTACAAAAACATCTTTCGAAATACTCAAATCTTTCATATGGTTTCCCATACTATATTTTTGCATTTATCAATACAGATTACTACAAAAAATGTAATTTTACTACTACTTAAAATGCCTTCCACATGAACCAACATCACGTAATAAATTGGGGGGTTCCAAAAATTACATACAGGAATGTAGAAAGCAAATTAAAATATTCCTTCCAAACGCAAATTGTCTCCTTCTCCTCTCCCAAAATAAACACCCTTACGTATTGCTTTCTTCTTAGAATTCTGTAAAAAACTTTCCTGCTTTTTACGCATTATATCAACGTTCTTTTCGTTTCTCATCTACCACTAAGCCCATTAAGACCCTTCTTCCACCAAACTCCTCACTGTTCAAGGTAAAAATCCAAGCATGCCATAATAATCAAGATAGTTTTCAAGATTCTTCAAGCACTTGAAAACTTTAATATTCTACGCCTTTTATGAATTTCTTCCTGTGCCTACATACATATTTTCATTTAAAACAGGATACCGTAAGACATTTGAAATATTCCTGAAAAGCCCCTCATAGTAACTTTATATTAGTTTCCACATAATTTATTACTTTTACAGTAGTACAATTGTACAAATAACCCCTCCAAATTTCCTCAAGCTTTCATCATACTAACAACGTCTGGAATTGCTTTCCACGCCTGCATTTAGCTAGGCCAGAACTGTACAAATAAAGGCATGAATGAATGAATACCAGCGGAACTAATGATTTTTTAGAAATCGTCAGCAGCAGAACAAACATAAAATAAGAGAAATATGACTAATGAAAGGGAAACAAAACTGCTAAATTCAGCTCTAAGGCACGACTACGTACTTATATATAAAAGGAGACTAATAAATACATACAGCTTTTGAATACATGAAAGCGCCAAAGCCCCAGACCCAATGCTCCAACTATTTCAATATTTTACTACAAGGCACAAAACTAGCATTTTAGTGGTAATAATAATATCCTATATACATACGCTATACACACAGTACAATAATTCACCAGATTCCTTTTATTCTCCATCCCCTACCATAAAATTTCATTGAAAGTTTTTATTTACTCATAAATGCATACAAAATTCCAGGAATTGACATTTAAGCAGACACATACATACATATACTCATCATATAAATTACTCTTCCATGGTTCTATACTTATACCCATACTATATGCACTTCCACGTCTCCAAAATATCCTACGTCGCAAATCCAGCCAGACTATGTACATATTTGAGAGAATAATATATATACATAAATATAGAGCCATTTGGCATATAGGTGATCATAAAGCACTATTGATCTTCCATGCTTACAGCTAATTGTAGGAGTAGTAGGAAATGTTCTAAAAAATCCCCGGGAATGATTCACTCACATCTACAGGGAATTCATGGTACGGACAAAATCATCCAGAAAATTATATTTGAAACGAGGCCAAAACACTTGAGAGGGAAGTGATGAGCACGGTAAAAAGGGGGAGAAACTTGGAGAAATATAAAGAAAAATTGCGACTGCTACAACCAAACCATTGCCTCATCCAAAGTGAAAGGTTACTTTCCCCCTTGAGTATTTACTTGGTCTAGTTCTCTCTCTCTCTCTCGCTCTCTTTCTCCATCAAAGGATACTTTCCCTTCGTCCAACCAGTTAATAGTTGAAAAATAAAGAGGAGCATACATACACACATGTACGTGAAACTTCCAAACATCTTTCGGGAAGATACAACTATTGAAAAAACTACCAATAATAACCTCATAACTTTCCTCTTTAAAAGGTAAATACTCTTCCTGACTCCCTACACCACCTGACCACACCATTATATTACATTACTGAGAAGTAAAAAGTAAAGAAGTGTAGTACTTTCCACTAATAGTATGTTGGGAAAAAAATTTCCCACAGATTCAACTTGAGGACACAAGTCAAAGTAAAATCCATGTTGAATTTATTGACCTGAAAAAGGTTATTACCCGCGCTTTCAATCTTCTCCCTCCCTCCAACATACAAAACTTGCCTTTAATCCAATAAAACTCGTCATAAAATCGTCCTAGTCTTTCTTCTATGTATTTCACACCACTCTCCCACAAAACACATACAAAAGGACACACTCTCACACTGATACAAAAAAGACACATGACCAAAAAGTCACGGACATCAAAACCAAACTACATCAGCCCTCACTATGAATAGACCTATGTACTTTCAATCAATTTATGTACATACAGACTACAACCTGCAGTACAGACAGACATACACTGTTCAATCCCATCTCTATAGTTACAGATACTCCTACGCTTACATAAGCATACACAAACCTAATAGCGTGAGAACTGACACAAAATCCACCAACTCGTCACCATTTACCCTCAAGTGCTGTACGAGAACACATGTACATATACTATATATGTACATCCTCCAAAACAGGAAAAAATTATTTGTCCCATCACCACACGCTACTTCAGCTTCTTCTCTTTTGAATGTGTAACACTTTTCCTACCCTATAAAATGCAGTCCAATTTTATCTAACTCTCTCCAGCCTTTTTCTCAAGTCTTTCAGACTAGAAAAATAAATTTTCCAGAATTGGCAAACAAAATGTTTGCTCTAAGGTAAATAATATAACGATTTGGCAAAAAAAAATCAAATGGTGCTACATAGAAACACTTTCTTTAGAGAAACCTATCCACTTGTCACACAGCACCCGTCACACACTTGTCAACTCCGACAGTTGGCACTTACAACCAAATGAATATCACTCCACTACTGTCCCTATGTATGCCGTGTAATAACAAACAAATTTACAAATTGTTCAAGAAGTTCTGTTGAAATATCCTAACTAATACGTGATTTAAAACTTTCAGCCCTTTCCTACAGCTTCTAACTAAAAGTAAGTACATGTGCATAAAATAAAAGTGAGGAGTGTGGCCACGTGCGATAATTTGCAATTTTAATATCCCACTCATTTAAATACTACACACAAACTACATTTTCTACGACATCACTGGGAGCAAATTTTCTATATAAAATATATATATTTATTCTGACCACAAAATCAGTTTTACAAAAAAAAAGTTGAGCCACGAATGCACACCTATAAACTGTGTAGTAGTTTCAATTCTATGAGGAACTATTTCCACGAACTTACCTCTACATCACAGTTACATGGGCTACCGAGTTTCACACATTCTGCTCAAAGTCCAACATCCAACATTGATAGATGCAAGAGGCCTATGGAATAGTGAATTTTTCCTGTCTCCCCATCCACCCTTTCACTCCTCTTGATGAACACTCTCTTCCACAATAAATATTAATGATGGGAAGAACGACGGAGAGGAGAGCCGCAATTTCCGAACAATAACCATAAATTACGTACCTCAAGACACGGAAAAAAGCCATGGAAGAAAGAGAGAGAGAGAGTTGTACGTAGGTCCCCACACATATACGTACCACTATCGAAACTTTCCTTATAAAATCCCACTTGTTTTCCCAATATCTATAGCAATATATAGCTTTTTAAAATACATATGTACTTACGTACAGAAACATTATATACAACATACATCGGGACGAACCAGAACACACAATCTATTCGGAACAAGTGAAAGTCCGGATAAAGAATTTCCATACGTCAATAAATAGTCCAGCACACTGGGCTGATGTGTACCAAATGTTACGCTCAAGCAGTGAGACATAACGGGAAGGCGCGGAAACTATAACCAATTTGCTATACTAAAGAAATTCCTCTTGAAATTCCAATCCACTTCTCCTTGTCACCCTTAGAAACCCGCCCTTTCTCTCCCTTCACTTTTCCAAGTCTGCCAAAAAAAGACAAAAGCATGCCCTCCCATAAACACGTCCCTAGCCGTACATTAAGTCACCTTAATCTATCCCTATATTTCCACGGTTAAAATTTACACATCCACAAATAAAACACAATTATATTCCAATTCCTTTCAAACTAACAAATCCACACCCAAAAACTTTCTTCCAGAGATCTTCATCATTTCTAACAGACACACTTTCTACAACTTCCGAAAGCCTTTTAGAGTTCTTATTTACTTCAATCATAAAAACGCCCGTCTCCAACTACCCAATATTTTGAGAATAACATATTTTCAAAGTTCAGGAATCGGCTACTTAATAGACGTGCCGGGATATTTTGCCCAAACATTCTACCAAATATACATACGCGCATTTCTGCTTTAAAACTCTATAACATTTAACTTATTGCATTATCATTTTACCGGCATCACTTCAACAGATCCCTCACTTGTTAGGAAAATATGCAACATAAATTGAATGTGGATGAGTACGGGTTAAAAGCAAGGAGCAATAAGTGAGCGTATAATAGAAAGGAGAAGAATGTCATCACCATGGTTTTAACCAATTTACTTCTTAAAGATGCTACAGCATGAATAAACTTATTTATCGATGCCGCATGCCGCACATGCATCCTATGTATTATTTGTATGATTGGAAAAACTCTCTTACACACACACACACACACACACTCACACACAACAAAAACCTCCTTAAATATTCTTCTTCTTCTTCCAACTCCATCGAAACTCTAATCTGCTGAAAGAAGCTATACGCGAAAAGGCTTTAGGCTCTATGTTTATATAAAGTATTAAAAATCTTCCTTCCCGCAACAGTTTCATCTCGACGTCTTCAAAAAAAAACCAAGGAGAAAGAAGCTACATACAAAAAACATCTCCGCATCCATGAACTGCTAAAATACTTAGTGCTCATGTAAGAAAATACTTTATTCAGATATGGCTACTGCCAAGTAACTAAAACAAGGGAAGAAAGAAAGCGAGAGCGAGAGAGAGAGAGTTTGTGCGAGGAGAGAATCCAAAAACAAAGATCCATGCCGCGCCCTACGCATATGTATACCAATCTGTTGCGTTATACGGATACCCATGAAAATGAGAACCGCATGAGTATACAACAATATAATACGTGCTCCTCATGCTTCACCTCATCATCATCTTCTTTCCTCTTGTTTTTATTCACTCCAACAGCCCTCGACAGTCTCTCTCTCTCTCTCTTTCTCTCTCTCACTCACAAAACCAAATAGAAAGAAGTTTCCTAACTTTTATCACCAAACGAATAGATAGGTAAAGAATGGCTGGGGAAATTCACTCAGTCAGTCACAACGCATTACATTCAAGGACTCTGATCATTCTGTTACTCCTTTTAAAAGCTCACTCAGTCAGTTAAAGTAGGTTGTTTCCATAGCATAGTAAGAACCACTCAATTACCGACTATTTGATGAGACAGAATGAAGAAACCTAGAAACTTATTTCAAAGTAATGTTTTCTTCATCATCAGCTTACCTATATTTCCCTATCCTCACACTACCACATACTCACATACATGCACTTCCAAATAACTTTGTCGCCTCATCCTTCGTTTCAAGTTCCTAGTAAATCCTATTATCTCGAATGCTTCCTATTAGCAACCTCCCCTTCCCTAATACAATGAGTAACCATATGTAAAACTAACAACTACTTCCCGTCCTACATCTTTTCAAGCCTTAAGCCAACGACCGCTCAAGCTACATTTCAAGCAATTACAGCAAGGACTACTACTTTGATTCAAGTAACTTTCATTATCATATATATGCATACACACACACAAAGGGTGGACTAATTTAAAATGCATTTCAACATAGCAAAAGTTCTTTGAATCTTCCCCACTCAAAGATGAATAAAATTAATTCCTAATTATTCCACTTGGAACGCTAATTACAAAGAACTTCTCCATCCAGGAAATGATACACATCCCAGCGTGTAAATTTCATCGCTCTATTTTATTTTTAACACCAAATAGCAGACTAGAAAAGAAAACCTACGTCATTGCAACCGCTCCTAGACTTTTTTCTCCATATTCTAAGCTCTATTCCTTATTACTTTTAATGTGTAGCAAAAAATTCTTAAGGAAAGGAAAGGAAATACATAAACTTTCAAAAATGCTTCTATGAAAATACATACAAGCAAGTACGTTTTTGAGAGAAGCATAGTAAGGAAAATAGCTAGCTTTTACGCAACCTCCAAGAGCAAGAAGTCTTTCCTTTCATATATTCCTCATTAGTGCTGAAAGGTGATTCATTTAGGGGAAAAGCAGTGAAAGCAAAAGTGGGGAATTCAAATGTTTTTATATGATGAGCTATGAGTAGTTCTTCCTAGGATACGTATGCACTTGCACAGTAAATAGTACGAAAGATGTTAGTACTCACAAAATAGTAATAAAGTTCTTCTAAAAGTATTATTATATAACATGTCATGTCAACTACACCACCAACATATATGGGAGTTGTGTACGAGCCATCAACATGGAGGTTCCCTGCCGATCGATTACCACCTGACCGTATCATACCTTTCCGTCAGTAAAGGTATACAAAAAGAAAGCAGCGAGAGATGTTCCTATTTAGGCGGAAGCAAACAACGAGAGAGAGAAAGAGAGTGAGAGAGACACAGAGATAGATGAGAGAGACACATGCACATAAAATACTACTATACAAGGGAATACAATCTCTTTCAGTTTAAGTATCCCTCACACGACGTTGAAATCGGATGCGTGACATGAGATCATTATTATTAATATTATACATATTGCTGAGGAAAATAATTCCTAGAATCAGCATAGAAATTCCTCACAAGATATTTGCATCAAGCGATGAAGCCTCTCCCCGACAATTTTCTCTCAACTACATATTATGTATCATCATCCAGCCAATGTGTACCAACTTCATATCATCATCATCTTTTTCGAAGAAAAAATCAAGATAAAAAAAAGTTTGCTTCTTGGAACTCCCATGAGAAAATCTAAAAGGAATTAAGCCTACAGGGAGAGGAGCCGAAGATATATGCACATATATATATGTAATAAAGTAGTAGTAAAATCTGCATTTAATTTTTTTTATAATTCAAGGCAATTTAATTCCAAGCAATCATGCATTTACAGGGTATGAATACCAATATATAACTTATATGCTCGAGATTTTTTTTATTATAACCACATTTTCAAGCTTTTAGCTGCTCATCGTTTCTCTGCAGGACATTGGAATAGAGAGAGAGAGAGAGAGAGAGAGAGAGAGAGAGAGAGAGAGAGAAAGTAAGTCTTAATAAAATATTCAATGCTTCCCTGACCTAAATTACTTTACTGTGCTGGCGCAGCAGCTTTCACCGGTCCTATAATTGTATGCATATGTAGTCATCCTAAAGAAGTGCAATCTTATGTAAATTCCTCAGCTCTAAATTAACCTTCAGTGTACGTATTTATGCAAGACCGAGAGCGGCAGGGTGGCAGAGCCATTGTCTGCAATATCTTATGCTACATTTTACGGTCCTCTTAAACTTTGCGACTCTACAAAAAATGTTTCGGAATTTTCCAGTTGCTTCCAAAGAATTTAAAGATAAGAAAAACAGTTTTTCAAATATGGTGCATTGTATGGGGGAGGAAAGACTAATTTTTCTTGATTTACAGGAACTATTACGCCTGCCGACAGTGCCGACAAGAAACATGATTTCTTCTCCATTTTGTCACAGCAGTGATTTATCAGCCTGATCTGTCTGTGATATAGCAAATATACAACATAAATATATGTACATCAAATGCATATGAGCCCATTCATCATCCCTTTTCCCATCTCTCTCAAACTATAAAGTACAATTTGAGATATTGATAAAGTCAACTGAAATTGAAGTCAACCTTCCAGAATTAATCAAATAACTCACATTGCTCATGGTGCTTTGTTCAAGCGCTTTCTATATATATATATATTTCCTCCAAAGTTCAAATTTCTGCCTGAAGTAGCTAATTTTCCTCTACTTTCACCATCTACCCATCATCCATACTGGGTTTTCTGCATACTGTATAAGGACCATGTTTTGAACGAAAGCAAACAAAAATTTACTCTCAGATGCAAATACTATTTATGAAGTAGTAGGAATGTTCATGCTCCACTTATATAAGGACCAATTTTGTATTTATTGTGTTACTGTATAGTCTACAGCCTTAAGCCTCAAGTCTTAACAATGAGAATAAGAGAGCGAGAGAGAGAGAGAGAGGAGAGAGATGGGAGAAGAAAAAGGACATTCTAATTTTCAATTTACTTTCAGCCCCCTGGAACTGTCGAGATAAAAGAGAAGACAATCATTTCCTAGACTTCTATTCTCTACTTTTCTCTCCCTCCCCGAGACACTTCAATTCATTCTTAGTAGAACTACTACTCCCTACAATAGACTCACTAAGACGCTTACACTTGCCCAGTCTCAGTCTCTCATACTAACCTAGTTCACAATGAACGTATTTATAATGAAGTCAGCCCTTACATATTTACTTTATATAATATTAATTTCTTACTCTCATGCATTCAACCCCTTTAACACTTTTTTTCTATGCCCCCCCACTCACACACACACACGTGAACAAGAAGCTAATCCAAAGAGAGAAACTCTCATTGCTTTTGAAAGCTTTAATTACCAAATAATGTAATTTCAATTACATCCTAAATGAACTAAATAAAAAATAATAATTCTAAAAAAGTTCATGATGCACTATGCTCATGAACCTCAGTCTAGACACGCTAAGGCAAGAGCTAGGGCTACAGTATTACTGTAGCTACTACATACACTAACTTTCTTTTACTGAACACAATTCTCCCTCTAAACTTTCTCCATAGAAAAAGTATCAAAGAGGAAAAGGAAGATGGAGCTTCAAACATCACACCCGCTATATCTTCCTTTCCTTTTCATTCAATTCCTGTAACTCTAAACCCTCTCACCTGTCTCTCGGTTTGAATCCTCAGAATGATACAGTAGAATTTTTACTCCAGACAATAATATCAGCAGACAAATCTGCCTACACACCCAAACACAAGCTCCATATTTTATTCACCAGGTTTTTAACCTCCATCTATCTTGTCACGCATGTGCATCTTAAAGGTCTAGGATTCAATACATTGGGGTCTTCCCCAATCCGAATATACAAAACAGGATAATGTGTGTCTCTAACACATTAAAAAGATGAAGACATAGCTGTCCTGGGTCAACGTGTCACACAATTAGTGCATGTATTATTATTGGCTAAGGTTAGGTTCCTCCGCTACCTACCACAATTCCATCGTTTTGTTTCCATTCCCTCCGGATGACTGTCAGTAGTGGGATATAAGTTTTGAGATGTAATTAAATGATATTTTAGCTTAAATAATATCTACACACAAGCGTATAGTCTTGTGTAAATACATAAATGAAACATGAGAGAATGATTGTGAGCGATCTATAATAATTAGAGATGCGTACCTACTCGAAACACGAAACAAATTTTAAACCTGGGGAGGGTTTCATTAACACGTGCTGAGTGTGATTTGCCAATCACAGCATCCTTACCTGCCCATTCGCGAAATCTAATTCCCTACTCCAGTTTACACCTGTCTAAATCACTAATTACAAATGGCCATTTGATTCTTCCGTAAGTAATTAGCAGTAGTAACATCAAATGCAAAAACGATCAATAATTAAATTAACTCATGCTCTCTTTCTCTCTTGACGTTCAATGTGCCATGCCAAATCCAGCCTTTCAAACTGCTAAACTTCCTCATATGTGTATTCAAAATAATTCCACAATATCTATTCCAGTTATAGTACACACTCCAATAGCTTGGAAACGTATGCAGCACTCATGAGAAGAGCCTTATTTCACATGTACCCGCAGCAACTATGATGACGAGACAAGTGAAAAGAGGAGGAATTTCATTCAACTATGTAAGTGCCAACATGCACCCTGCGTACCGCAATATTGGCTAAAACCAGCCCCATAACTCCTCCACAGGCATTACTTCATTATATAAAAGAGAAAACCCTCAAAAGAATGTATCATTGAAACCTTTCTGCCAAGTCAACAATGCTCCCTCCAAACAAATATATACATACATACATTAGCACACATACACAAGGACGACAAGGGTTAGCGGTACAAGGGAGGAAATCACACTTGCTGTCCTTTTCACAGAGCATACAGTATACTATCCATCAGGGAAACTAGTGTCACGCGGAAGCAACAACACACATATCACCAACAGACAAAAGAGAATTGAAAAGAGGAGCAACAGCAAAAAGCCTTCAGCAACACTGAGAAAAAAAGACAGGCTCAACTGCAGGGGTCCCTCCATAGTATATACATTTTATTACTTAAAAAAAACTAGTAGTAGCTATACAGACAGAATGTATCCGAAAATTTCAGTTCAGAAAGTTCCTCGAAACCCCATGCAAATATAAATACATACAGAGATTTAAATCCCCAGAAACCTACACATTCAATCAAATATGTATGTACACACACGTCCCCATCCATGCTTGCTCTCAAGTTTGCAAACAAAACCGTACTTTTTGGTAATAGTGTTCCACCTAGCTATATCTAAAATTTCTAATAGAAATGACCGTCCTATTACGCCATACACAAAAGGTTCCTATCACCATAGATAAGTACAAAAGGATAAGTAGAAAAAACCATTATAATAAGTAAGTATACATACTTTCTCAGTACAGATACATAAAATAAAATACATTCTGAAAGCTCAACACTTAAAACCATGTTGGAAGAGAAAGAGTTGGCTGGGTACAAGAAGGTAAGAATTTTATAGTACGTATGTATCTGTACGTGTACGTGGCAACCATTCTGCGAAAATGTCCCTCGACTTCCGTCCATTTTCTTTGAAGATCAAACTATAAACTAGCCTGAAAAGAGTGAGAGGAAACAAGAGACAATCTATAGACAAACCATTTCTCCTGTGGATATTGGCTTTATCCACATAACGCCGTTACCCCATGTGAGCGTGTGCATACAAAGTTAGGTACATACATTTATTTTTTACATGGATGGATTTACCCATGTAACTACATAATACAATCTCAAGGAATTTAACTCAACTTCCTCAGCTTTTGAATACATAGTCAGCCTGCATCAAATTTGTCTAACTGTACACGAAAATATGCACGACTCTGAATCACAAAAGTTACAATCTTTCTCACACTACAACTCTTAAACTTCAACTATGCATATAAATGTCAGTAGTTTTCAGGAGTAGTATCTGTAAACAAGTCACAAGTCTTTCCAACACTAACCCAGTAAATTTCAATTTATCATCCTCCTTATCGTTCAGAGATATCTCGAAAGAATCTGTACAAATACCTACATGGCTTTCTTCCTACACACAAGTTATGCTCAAAAAATGTCTACTACTGCTCCTGAAAAAAAACATCAATAATTCTCATGTAAAAAAGCGCACTTGAGTAAGGATGTGAGAGACTTGTGTTCACTCAAAGTCACTACTGAAATGCAAGGATGAATATGGATACATACAAACATACTTAAATTCTATACAGACACATATTATCTTCCATGCATACACCTACCCACCCACATCCATGCATTTTATATGTAACTCCACTTCATGTGACTCTGCTCTTTCATAAAGAGAAAGAAGAGGCAGAGAAAGTTGGACGAGCAACTACACCATGTACAATGTTATCATCTTCTCTTAGGTCCCATCTTTCGCAACAGGCATTTCCTCTTAAAAAAAAGTAACTTCGTACTTGGAGCACTACTATCGCTACTCAGCTAAATCCGCTTTATTTCTTTGTGTCTTTCGTCTTTCTCTATCCTACGAAACGCAGACACACATGTGCCCAAAAAACACATACTAACCAATAAAAGGCATGACCTTATCATGTATTCATCGATGATCGGGTGTCCTAGTTTAAGTTACAAAACGAAAGAAAAAAAACCCTCAGAAAAATATGTCACAGCAAGTAAAAACTCCAGGGTCGGAGATAAACCAGCCATTTCTTCACTTATATCTTATATATGTATGTATACATAATATATAAATGCTTGCATATTTTTTAGCAGGTTCCATTTTAAGACAAAAAATACAGAACCTTCAAAAACTATGTAGATGCGTAAAACAACAACCTCATTTCTGTAACTCTTGGTTTTGTATAAAAAAAACCAGCAAAATACTCTCCTGAGTTGACATGGAATTCAATAAACAGCCGCCCCTACTACAAAACGCAGACCGTTTAGTGTCAAAAGTACAGTACGACAGAATACAGAATAAGTGAAACTCAAATAAAAACTTATGTTCCACACAGATGCTTCCACTCATTTCAAAATATGTACACTACACCAAGTGTACACCAAGTGTTTTTACTACTGTGTAATAATTTACTCCAGATTTATGCATACATTCATACGGGGATCCAGGCCAGAATATTAAATTTAACGAATTTTTAACTCGCAAAAAAATATATGCAAGCATGTCCACAGAAATAAAAATTACTTGTAAAACAAGGAAAACAATTTTCCTTCTGCGAAACAGGGCAATGTAAAACAAGCGGCAGATGTAGACGTACAAAAGGCTAACACTTAAGGAAATGACCTGCATCTACATAAATGAAAAAGCTTTGATGAGTATAATTAAATTACAATTATTTAAATGCAGAACAATTCCTACGACATCCCATCTCCTCTAATTCTTAACTACAAAAGAAGAAAGACCAAATCGTACACACACTGTATAAATCTCCAATAAAATTACATTGCATTAACCAGTCTACACGAGAGATATTCGCTACGGCAAAAAAAAAACCTAACAAATTCTTCCCAATTCCCAAAAAACCCAGCACGAATACAAATGTGGAGACACACAGGTCTATTTATTACCACTACCTATAGAATTTATAGCCAAAAAGCAAGGCATTTGTATGCATGAGTTTTGGAAAAAAATAAAAAGTTTCGCAACAACCTGCTACAACACATGGGCTGCGAATTCCATATGTAAAGAGTACCACCAAGGGTTTATATTCTGTCATAAACCAAAACCATCTGCAACCGCCTCTCCATCTGTAGGAAATTACGTGAATTTTATTCTCAACTGTCTTTTTACCGTCTCTTCCACATGGATTCCATCGGTTGGGAAAGAATGGAGCGGAGAAAGAAAGGAGAGAGAGAAAGAGACGAGATCGCGAGTGTTAGAGAAAAAATGGGGGAGAGAAAGTGTCATCAAGAATTTAGTCCAATTTCCACCTACCACTCCTCAAGCGATGAATTAAATCAATCCTCAAACCCTAAGCATAAGCTCCTTTTCCTTCATGAATAGAATCAAGATTTAAACACTCCCAACAAATTAATCAGACCCTCTCGACCATTCCACTCACATTTATTTCCCATCACCACACCAACTCTTTCTTCCTTCCCATTCTTTCAACGCTTGTATTCTCGCTTTTTCTCAACTCCTCCTCCTCCTCCTATTCCTTTTATACGGACACACATACCAAAACTACAAATAAATACCTATTCTTACACACCTAGATACTTCAAGCTGTTCAAAGAACCTTTAGCTCGCAGCAGTGTACTATTATTAATACAACTTTTTTTCTCACCCATTCACCTTTCTTTTGAGTAACACCAACAATTACGAGAAAAACCCCCTGGAAACATATTAACTTAATGCTATTCCTCCACTTCTTCATTCTCACTTCCTTACGTTCTTAGTAGCTCTACACACCATCCATTGTAGTATTAAATGTATAGCACTTCCAATGAGTGTACATCATAGTGTCGGCCCGTGCATCCTCCTCCTCCTACACACACCAATCATTAGTTGTAAGAACGAGAGTGGTATACAAAAGTAATGATAGAAAACGCATGGGGCTTAAAATGGAGTTGAGTTCGTGCAAAGTCATAACATTTTCCCATCCGGCTCGTCCAGCCTTGATGGATACCATTATATTCCCATCTCAGCTATAAATCCATCTAAATTTTACCTTTTTTTATGTACTTTAGATATTTGACGACTGCACTTAAAAATATATCCCAGACACTATATACATAAGTAGACTGACATCTACAACTCTAGGGAAGAGATAGATGGCTAGAGAGTAAAAAAAATAAGTAGAGGGAAAAAATCCATAGGATGAAACGCATTCATCGAAAAAAAAAGAAGAAAGACCACGGTAGTACTAAACGAGAGAGCGAGAGAAAGTATTCGATGCAAAGGACACGGTACGAGGGAAAGGATTGGAAAGGCACTGCTAAGGAGAAAATCAATACTGGAGAATGATGAGGAAGTCAGACTTTAAGGGAGAGAGAGAGAGAGAGAGAGCGAGGTAGGTAGGTAGGCAAGGCATAAATAGGCAGGACACAGCATACTCACTACCGACTAAAAGCTTTCGTACCTCTCATACAAATATTTTCCCATACCTGTACAAACACACAACGTCTCTCCATTCCTCTCTCACTCTCAAGTAAAGTACTTGTCCCGTCTATACATATATAAATTTTTAAATCCCCACGAGTATTCACTCTTTCCAAAGAAATTCACTCCACATTTTAAACACAACAGGTAAAAGCTTTAATAATAATTATTACTTTTTCAGTTCCCGAAATAAATATTGTGTACTGCAACTTCTTACTCCTCCACACTCCACAGCTGATCAAATAATTTCACCTATTTTCCTCTTCTTGAACAAAAGTAAATACAATGGACATTGTTAAGTCAATAGTTGTACATTGAAATAGCACACAAAAATCTAATAATATAGTTGTACTATAAATATAACTTCATACTGAAGGTTACATGTTACACTTACAACCCATCCGTCATTCACAGTGCCAACTTGCACACAAGCCCACGCTCACAGCCAGAATATCAATCACTCACATATTGAAAAACCTATATCAAAAATATTACCAAACTTTCTTTTACATTTTCCAATTTTGAAATACAATTTAACTTTTCCCATATTAGTTTCTCCACCTGAACCCAACTTTAAGACATAGCATAAAACTAAAGGGGCCAATTAAATTCTTCATAAAGCTGAAAAATAGCTCCATCATATAGGGCTGACAACATTTTTTTCTCCAATAGAGTTACAGTTAAGTGGAAAAGGCGGTAACTGAAATCATCATGCCTCCTCATATTAGTCACATCCCAAATACACACACTGAAAGAGGGCAGTACAATATCCTACACTAAATTCAAAAGGGAGCTAAAAAAGTTTCCAAAACTTCTGGTAAAAATTTAAAAAAAAATGCCCCCTCTGTATGAATTTAGCCGACGATATTCCTATCAATACCCACACATAAACTGCTACTTCGAAAGTAGCCCCAAGTCCCAAACCTACAATTTAGCATTATATAATTCAAGCAAAGCACAAATTCCATGCTCCATATAATATTATAGTTCCAAAATATAAGAACTGCAAAGAGCAACTGCTGAGCTATAGATTTAATATCTCTTCTAATTTCTAGAACAATGTATATAACCTGGAAACTTTTCAATAGAATTTTGACGATAAACATTTGCTCGAAATGAATTTGCGGGAGCACACGTAGTTAGAGCGTGACTCAATCAGGCTCTTTTTCTATACATATTCATTCAACTCCTCTATCTGA
>JAQFXU010003556.1:0-15907 GCA_034693705.1 Spatulosminthurus flaviceps | reverse complement strand
AGATGGTTGACAACTCCGACAGACCTTAACAGGTAGAGGTTGGAGTATAAGCCCCGATATTTATTTTTATTTATTTATTTTAATAGTAATTAGCTTACCCCGGAGCCAGCGAACTAAATTGACATCATGCGATTCCTTGTGATCCATCCCACTGATGAGGTCGTCTAGGTTTGTCCGGAACTAGTGAAAACACATTTTATCCTTGTCGTTATTTTCATTATTTAATTCAACAAAGTTCGTTTGAAAATCCTATTGTATGTTGTATGTACTCTAGTTCTAGATTTTTGAGACGCGTTTTATGTATTTTTACCTACTAAATTGTCAAAACCTGATTTTTCAGGTTTCGGAAAAAATCCCGATGAAAATGCCCTTAATTTTTCAAGAAATTTCCAAAAAGGAATATAGGTTAATTTTGTCTCCATTTTAATTATGTGCATAATTAAATCTGCCATCAACACTTCCAGAGCTACATCCATTAAATTATTAATGCTAATACCTTTTTCAGGGCAATAAGTTCTTCTTCAGTCAAAACAGAAACTGCCATTTGTTTAAAATATTCTGCCGGTCTTTGCTTCAGAAATCTTGATATGGCAATGAACCTGTAAAATATAATTATAAATATTTTTTATGATAGGGCCAAAAACTAATGCGAGGTAATGTAATTACGATTTCAGAGGTCTGTCTGGAGTTTTTGGTATCTATGCAAAATATATTTGAAAGGCGAAAAGATTGCCTCGTGAATTTTTCACCCAAGTGTACAATCATTATAACTACCTTGCCTTGTCGAAATTCTGCTTCCTAATATTTTTAAAGAAGAGATACCGTTGAGAGCAATAATTACAACGACTATCGAGGAATATTCGCGTCAAAGTAATAATACCCCATTCCTCCCTTTAAACGCGCAGTGAAGCAGTGGATAGATTCTAATTTCTAATAACTTACCATAGCGGTTTAAAATTTTCCAAGCAAAATAGTTGAACTGTATTCGTGAAGTGTCGTGATCCAGTATATTACAAGATTAATCCAAAGACCGCATCAACAGCATTTTTAACAATGAATTGTAAGAGCTGAAGGATAAATTCAGACTTCGACTACCCTTTGATTTATCCTTCGAAACACCGAGGAGTAAACAGAGAAAGAGATAAGGTCGTCTTTACATTTTGACTTGGCAGTTCGAGAAGATCAAGGTTGGGGTTACATCCATGCAAACAAGCTTACATAATAAATTGTAAAAATATGTATTTCATAAACTAATAATTTTCACTGAAGCTCTCCCTCCAGGGAGACATGGCTGTACATGGCCGTACATATAGTACGAAGTTTTTTGTAAAAAACATTTCTAACATTTTAACGACCTTTTAATGAAAAGCAACATGTTATATAGTATATATATATATATATATAACTCATTCATAGACATAATACGTCATCTTTATCACTACATATATGGATAAAAGCTGTCTTTCTTGGCCACTATAAAGTATCACTATAAGTATGGATAAAAGCTGTCTTTCTTGGCCACTATAAACAAAATTACGCTCATAAGAGGAGTTACTACCCGGTTTAGGTACTAAAATGTTAGGATAGATTTATTTGTACATAGCTTAAACAGTCAAAAAAGCAGTATATGTACATGTTTCTTTCTGTTCTTTCTATCATTTTACGTGAATGGATTTACGCACATTAATTTTACTATTACATAATCAGTTTTCTATTATTCAGCAAGCAAAGTGATGCAAGAACCATCTGACTTCTTTCAAGAAATACTTTTGCTCTACATGAATACCACGTAAAACTCCATGTGTAGTAGTATTTCCTTCAACTTTATCTGTGAATTTTGTAGATAAAGTTATGGTACATTTATTGTGCGTAATATTTTTAGACACAATATGTCTAATGACAGGACCACATGTAAGGAAAAAGTTCTAAATAAATCAGAATCTGTCCAGTTCTCTGATAAAACGTATGTAAGTATACGTACACGTCGCGCATTTGATGTTCGGTGTCTGGTGAGCTACACATATTTATGACAAAAGGAAGGCAATGACTTTCAAATGATATCCAGTGATTTTAGAAGCGCCACCTTCATATGTGAGAAAGGGAGAAGTACGTCCATGTATGCAAATATTAATAAGGGTGACACAAACATGATGTTTTATGTTTTGATCATCTGCGATTAGTAAAACAATTTAACGGAGAGCTTTGAAGTTCCAAATAGAAATACCCGTGATAAAGAAACAAAAGTAGCGCAATGATTTAGACTGCAGTGAATTGCCTCGCCATATACAGTAAAAACTCTCTAAGACGGCCTGCACTTAAGACGGTTTTACTTTATTACGGTCGAATCGGAAAGTCCCGGCAAAACTCAATAAACCGGTTAGCCTTTAAGACCGTCTGGTTTTGCGGTCCGTATAGCACCCATCCCTTTGTATATGGAGGTGCATAAGACGGTCATACTTTCAAGTGCACACTCTTGTGCAAAAAAATGTTCTTTTTCGAGTATGTGAGTGTAAGAAATGGCAAACGATTTTCAAACGTATTTCCTACTCATATTAATTTCGTTTGAGTCAAATGAATACATGAAGGACGTTTTGCCAGGGTTATCCTTGGTATTTTATGCATTTTACATCAAAGTAATACAGTCTTGACCGGTTTATCGGTAAGACGGTCATACGTTAAGACGGCCAAAATAAAGATCCCCTTGAGAGACCGTCTTAAAGAGTTTTTACTGTAGATACATATGCACAACATACACGGATTCAGATGATCAATGACAAATGCACAGGTAAGTGCACGTTCGATAAAAAGATAGATATAGTTTAACGTATAGTACACCCCATGCTCACAGACACTGTTGGCCTTATTGTTAACCCCGCTCTACATTTATCAAACATTTCATTACAGATGTGTCCACACGCTGTTTACAGCCCTCGATTATCAATCAGAACAAAATCATTGCCAGAATTTTGATCAAAAATTTCTAGGAATGAGATAACGAGATTTTTAACAGAGAAACAAGCTTATAGTCGTGTCACATGTTTGACATCTCCGCGCGAGTGCAAAGAATAGGATTTAATTATGAGATAACAGTTATCAGTTATATGCTCTTGCATCAACAAACTTCCATACATTTTAACATTGCATTATTCCTATACACTTACTGTTAGTTATATTTTTTTACAGGGGTTTCAACAAAATGTGGTAAGCATGAAGTGAACTGAAACTAAATATTCTTTGCTGACTAAATGCATAGAGCATGAAAATATGGTTGAGTTGTCAGGAACTTTAAATTGACAAAAAAGAAGTTCAAGATACGTCATAGGCCAGGGTTTTCCTCAGGCATTTGCGTGAATATTTTATAAGATGACACAACTGTAGGAGCTGGAATTGGAACTCTGTATATGTCCTGCTCATTCTTCCTACCTATACAATACAGCTAAAGTATCAGGCGCTATTCACCGAATTCATCGTCAAGGGAAAACGCCGCCTCTCAAACGCTCAACATAAATTGTGAGTTCAAAGAATGTATTAACAATTTGATTGACATCATATAAGCTTCACAATGTACGTAAACATGAGTTTGATTAATGTATGGTCAGGCATGTTTATTTTCCTCCTGTAATCCTGTGGTCGGAACGTGGTTAGATGAAATTATTATTATATACATGAATTTAGATGCAAATACTGTACGATTTGAACCTAATTTCAGTAGCAATGTTCTCCGTCATATTTTCAACAGCTGGGTATCCACAGAAGCGAGTATACCCCTATAGCTATGAATTTTGGAACGATTTCAAATGTTTTTAATAAAACTATAATGGAAGTTTCTGAAATAACTTTTACGGTATACTTAACTATATGTATGCACTTTTACAATTAATTTTGTCGAATAAAACATGGAAGCAACCAACGTAATACGTTTTCCTTTATATTTATCGGTCACATTGTTCTTTTCTATACTCTTCGTCATCTCTCTGTTTTAGGCCGAGGGTTTATTTCCTCGGAATGGAATCATGACTGATTAAGTATGTAGACATATTACAATGACTCCCATACACCCAACGGAAGGCTGTGTCAGACTTTTTTTGCACTCATCAGGAGTCAGGACTGATAAAACAGTGGACAGTGAGCCTAGTCATTCACTGATACTCACTCGCACCTTATTCTCATTCTCATTCTCAACCTTTGATTGAATACTTGACAACATGATTACACTTCCCACTTGACATTCACAATATAACATTGGAATAAAAATTCATTAGTCAATCCTGATTAAACCTTTGAACAGGGACAGGCGAACAATAGTTACAGGATCTCCCTTGTATAGGATCTTTAAACTGAATCCCAACGACACAAAATAATTTATAAAAATACTTCTATACTTTAGTTATTTATGAGCTACACTTTTTTTAATATTTAAAATGGCAAATCCATCAGTTAATAATCGTACGTATTGTTTTTTGTTTGCAATAGAAGTAAAAATACATGCTTACCTAAATATTTTTATTCAAGCTTCCACTTATATATGATATTGTATATGATTATGTGTAATATATTTCATTGTGAACTAATTGAATACTCATTGTGTGACCAGACATCCCAGAGACCATACTTCCAAATTTAGCAGGCTCGAACTGGGGTGATCCGAAGCAGAACTTACAGTTTGAAAATGAGATGGAAAGCGAAACAGGAAGCCAAGCCCAGTTGGTTAACTTAAAACGGACTATGGGTTTGATGGGAAGTATTTCTCTGATAGTAGGAACTATGATAGGTGAGATAATTCATTATTTCCAGAATCTTGTTGTATCTTCATTACGGCGATTGGCTTACTAAGATTGTGCGGGTGAATCTGCCAGGGCATGCCTGAAGATAATACACTGCGTGCGACGAAATATACGTCTGGATCTATATGAGGTCCCAGTGTAATGTATTTGCAAGCGTATGGTAATCACTCAACGAGGCACTGATTCGTACAAATGTTACGCAGGAAGAAATATAGATACACATAAGAACGTATTTGTTTAATACGATTACTCATTTAATATAATACTATAATCATACATTTCTAGGATCTGGCATATTTGTCTCCCCGGGTGGTGTTATCGAAAGATCAGGTTCTGTGTGGCTGGGGTTACTTATTTGGGTACTCTGTGGTGTGCTCTCAACATTTGGTACGTTTAAAATACAGTATTGTTGTATACAAGTAAACTCTAATTGTATAAATCACACATCTTGACTTTCAGGCTAGCACAAAGTTATAGAACTAAATGCACATAGACTAAGAATCATATAATCCTAATATGCCTTGTTCAACTTCCTTTTACAGGTGGAATAACTTACATTGAATTAAGCTCTGTAATTCCAAGCAGTGGGGCAGAGTATTCTTACATTCTGAGTACATTCGGTGCTATTCCTGGTTTTCTCACATCATGGGCACAACTTACTTTGATAAAGCCAGCACTGACTACTGGGATTTGTCTCACGTTAGCCCAATATATAGTGGATCCTTTCGTTGATGACGTAGAAAATACAAAATGGGCAGTCAACTTGGTCTCTTCAATTGCAATCAGTGAGCTTATACCACATATAATAGCTTGTTTTTATTTATATTTTGAAGCACGCAACATAACTTGTTATTATCGATTGCTAACACTAGACTGTATTTTTGGTGTTATTATGAACTGAGTATCTAATATAGACTATGTCAAATTAATTTGTCTTAAAATTGTACATTTATGCAATATTCCAGTTTTCATCACGTATCTAAACTGCTTGAGCACAAACCTGGCGAATCAAATCCAAATATACACTACAGTTGCAAAGCTGGGCGCTATTGCCATCATTGTTGTTGGAGGAATTTACAACTTAGCTAAAGGTATGTTGCTTTTCAAAACCTAACGAGATAGTATTCTAAAACTCAGCTTCATAGCTAATAAGTGCAACATACAAAATGAAAATAGCAACAGCAAAGTGGAAAACATACTTACAACCCCTTAAAAAATCAAACCCGGAGTGCAAAATCACGTTATTGGGGAAGTACATGAGAATTTTTAAATTACTGTATCAAAAATTGAAAAATTATTTTTATGCTACCACTGGTTGGTCTTATTGGAATTTCTGCGAAGGCACCGCTGTTGAGTAGCGTCGATACCCTGGCTCAAGAGCTTTGCCAACTTTTGATCCCGTTTTTCTTGCTTAAGTTGACCCACCATTGTCTGCAACGTTTTTTCCTCTCCCTTAAAATACTTCGGAGATGGAATGCTTAACTCAACAGAATCCTCGCTTGATTGGGAAAAAATACTAGGGGAGGTGTCATCCTCATCCTCAACAATCCCTATAGGTGGGACGAAGTTAAAAATTCCGTAATTCACAAATTAATGGTTCAGATATCATCACATATCTACTGTCATGCTTCTCAATCTCAATATGACTCTAAAAATATCGGAATGGCAGACCTACCAAGAGCATCGGCGATATCCTGCTCAGAAATCACAGGCAATCCCAGTTCCACTTCTGTTTGCGCAGAGAACAAATCTGGTGATCCCATTTCCTCAGACAAGCTACAATCCCTGCTATTTTCAGTATTACTTGTACAATCAGGGAAGTTGTTTAGCCCTGCAGTTTCCATATCCGACGATGTATTTAGATCCATAACTTGACTTTCGCTTTCAAACAGTGATTGGAGCTTTGATGTAGCTTGCGAAAGAATCTCCTCGGTAGCAGGAGGATCCACTACTTCATCATTAACACTCCCCTTCAGCATCCTATCCCAAGAGTTTCCTGACTGATTATTCTCCTCTAAGACCCATCTCAGCAAAGATGGAGATTCCGAGCCGAATTTCAGATTCTCCGACGAAGGACTCAAATAACCATCAGGAGTGTTCTCCTCCTCCTCCTCTTGTAGAGAAGAACTGAACATACTATAGGGGAACCTTAAAATTAATTAAATAGTAACTACGAAAATACTCAGACTTTAAAAATTATTCTTTTTCATTCCAGGTAAGACTGAACATTTAGCTGAGGATTTTTACAAGACAGAGAGTAATGTAGGGAAACTAGCGGGGGCTTTTTACAGTGGTCTCTGGGCTTACGATGGCTGGTAATCTTATGACGATAATTTCGTATTTATAGGCCAGTATATCAAAATATTTTAATGTGTAGCATCAAAATACTTTTTAAAATTCTTCAAAAGCATTGCTTTTAGAACTTCCCTGAGTGATAATACCTATCAATCAATTTTTGAAAACTTCTAGGAACCAACTGAACATCGTAACGGAAGAAATAAAGGACCCTTACAAGTATTAACTCCATTCAAATATTTCTAAACTCAGAAACTCAAAATTTAAAACACTACACTTTTGCTCTTATAGACAAATCGATTTTTCCACACAGGAATCTTCCTCGAGCTATTTTAATCGGATTGCCCTTAGTTACTATCTGCTACTTGTTAGTAAATATTTCCTTCCTGACGGCTATGAGCCCTGCAGAACTTGTAGCAAGCCCGTCCGTTGCCACCGTAAGTAAAAATAAGACTACCCGATCCAGTTATTCACCTGTACTTTGAATACACAATATCTGTACAATCATTAAAAATATTAGCGAATTTAAAAACTCTATAAAAATTAAACGCAACATTAGATTTTTTAACCTGCTTTTTCCAGCTTTTCGGTGACAATGTTCTTGGAGTTATGAGCTGGCTAATGCCCCTTTCAGTGGCCTTATCTACTTTTGGTGCTGCCAATGGTTCCTTATTCACTGCTGCACGGTGAGAATAAAAATAATAACTTGTGTGTCACTACAAAACCAAAACTAATTCTGAATCACCATGAAAACAGTATTAATTTTATGTGTAAATTTTCAGTATGACTTACGTAGCAGGAAGGGAAGGACACTTGCCAGATTTTCTCTCCTTCGTGGACCTCAAACGGGATACACCATCAACGTCACTAATTATCAACGTAAGTTTTGCCGTCGGTCTATACACACAAAAAGTATTTATCCTGACAACTACACGGGATCAATGAAAGCGATTTACACTTAGGATTTTATATTTCAGTGTATCATCTCAGTTGCGCTTACCCTTGCATTTGACATCAACGGTCTCATAGACTTTTTCAGTTTCGCCGCATGGATTTTCTACGGCGCTACTGCAGCCTCGATGATTGTACTTCGTTACACTCGTCCAGATGCACCTAGGCCATTCAGAGTAAACTCAATACATTTTAACTTAATTTGATAATAATACTGCCTGCTTGATAATACTAGTTATTTACTTAGCAAGCTACGATTGTTAGTACTATAACGAAAGTCTAGGTTTAAATCCATTTATGATTACGTCAGTGACATAAATATATTCCTGCGTGTAATCCTTGTTCAGAGTAATACCATTAATGCATTTTTTGTAGGCTCCAATTTGGATGGCAGTAATTGTAATTCTGATGTCAGCGTTCTTAGTGATTGCCCCTGTGGCCCAGGAACCCCAGATTGAGTATTTGTATTCGGGCTTGTTCATCATTGGTGGTCTCATCTTTTACGTACCGTTTGTACATTTGAAATGGAGAATGCCTGGAATGGGTAAGACTCTTGTTGTGGATTTACATTTACTTGGGAAGCATAAGAGAGAAGACAGATTTTAAATAACATGAGGCAATTTTTTTATTTTCAGATAAATTCACAATCCTAACTCAGAAGATGCTATTAGTTGTCCCCCCTGAGGGTTTGGATGAGGAAGTGCTTATTCAGGCGACAACGCAGAAGAAGAAATAATCAATATACTAATTGTGACACATAATAATTTATTTTACGATTTAGCTAGTAGGATTACACGTTATTTTATTACAGTGAATTTTGAAGACGCGGATTTTTAAATAAAATGTGCTTCGATTTTTTTTTCAAACTGATTTTTCTGGATGCTCATTTGATTACCAGAATCATTATTTTATGTTTTGCCATTGCTTTGCTTTGGCTGGTCTGGGAAATGAATCGAACATGGAAATACAAGCAGTATTTAAATGGACATTTCTTAAGTAAATAGAATGAAGACGTCTTTGTTAAAGCATCGAGAGTTTTTTAAATTCGAGACTAGATTCTTCCTCTATTTACTTCACCATCATTTATTTAAAATCCAACATCAAAAGGTTCCACTCAATGTACCATCTGGAACGGCGGCGGCTCACTAACTCCAGGAGTGAATGCTGAGACTAGGTTTCAAGAAATTTTGAACCTACAGGAATTTGTTGAATTTTTAATGTTATCATATCCTAGATAACTAATAAAATGTACGTCACTGGTATTATATACTACGAACACTAACCTGCAGAAAAATTCTTGACCCGCTCTTACCAGGCAAGGGAGGCATACCAACACTCATGCAAGGGCAGTGGCTGAAAGACAACTTCCTACTAAAATGCCTATATAGTGCTAAAGCGCACTCGAGGCTTTTAAATGAGTACAGGTCCATAAACGTTGATCCCTGAGTTGAAGAGAAGGCGTTCCACAGCATCTCAACTATAGTACCTAGTACCTGTTAACAATGTTTAAATAGTACCGTGTTCTCACTGCAGGAGTGTGACCGACAGAGAATGGTTATCCTGATCAAGCAGCAGTCGCATTAGGGACGTGTTTAGCGCCCAAAGAATTATGAATCGCCTGTGAACGAAAGTGGGACTTAATTTTTAACTTCATAAATGTACATAGCCAGTAACGCTAATTTCATTTCTGAAAATACAGATTGACGGGGGAACCCCAAAAAATATTACGCATTGGGAAAGCTTTCACTTGAACTTTCCAGGTTTCTTCCAAACCAAGGGCTACTTTGAAGGCTTTCGCAGCTTGTTCAGCATTTTTGAAATTCATAGCAGCTACCTTTCTGAAAATGAAGGTGATGTGAAGATGTGCTATAATTTAGTTTCTAAGTTTCATGTGAAAATTCCTGCACTACGTACCGTTTATCCTTTTTCACCCTAACTTCTATTGACTTCGCATTTGAAAATTTCTTCTTTAAATCCTTTTTATTCACATTTTCAGGAAGGTTTAATATTTGTATCGTTGGCTTGTACATCTCGGCGACAGCCGGTGAAGTCTCTTCTCCAGGAGCCTTCCAAAGAGTCTTGGCCATCTCCTCTTCTGTCATACTTTTAGCCTTCTTTCCTTTCGACTTTTGCTTCTATGAATGAATAAGGATACATATATCATACAGAATTAGAATTACAACGTTACAACATACGAAGAAAGCTTATAACAATTCAAAATAGTTTACAAATGTAGTAGCCAGATTTTAAAAATTAATAGCATTATTATTACTGTACAAACTAACCGCTTCCTGAACTGGTTTCCAGCTGAGGCACCTGTCTGCGGCTTGGTGAAACTCATGGAAAAGGTATGCGTCCCTCGCATCTTTTACCGATCCAAAATCAACCAATGCAACTCTACACAATGATCAAAAACATAAGTTATCAAGTATAATTCAGAATGGGTACCGACTATCTAGGAATACAGCCATCATTCTAGGAGCATATTTTAATCATCACATTAGTTCATTTCCTAAGTAGTTAGTAATTTGCTGAATACCTGGAAGCTTTTAAATACATCACATTTTTGCTGGTTTCAAATGCATTCACAACGGTTTGGTGACTGGCACTGAGGGGAATCATGATTACCTTCAATTGCTATATGATTAGAACCAAATTAGAATAAATGTGTAAGAATACTCTTTCTCACAAATAACCAATGTTCTAGTTCTAATAATTGTTGACCTTTAGAATGAGATACTTGCGAAATCCTGGAAATAATTTTATATGACATCTAGGTTGATATGATAATATAAATATAAACTATTTGAGTGTCAGTCTAACGTGTGGAAGCGTCCAGTCCAAGCGAAGTGGCCCTCGATGAGCTAATATACTTTTCTCAAAGGCTTTAGCAGCTTCTTTTTTACTTTTAAATTCAATATGTGAGACATTTTGCTCCCTAGAAGAAACCCATGTAGTTAATGTAGTTTCAAATAAATTGCAACTTTGTCAAACATACAGTACAGACTTCTTACTTGTACTTGCCATAGCGAATTCTCATGGCACCTGGAAACTTCCTCGTAACTCCTTCCATTGAGACAGTAAGCGGAATTCCCTCCAAAATAATTTCCGTCTACATGAAAAATTATATACAAATCAATTTAAATCATGTTGCTGTTCTGACAGTTGAATTAGACATCCCGCGTGCACTTCAATACCAAGCAAACTTACCGGAACAAATTTTAACTTCAATGGTTCTACTTCTTCTTTGGTTTCTTCGACTTCGACGACCGGTTGATCTATCGGTGGTTCTTTAGCTTTGGGCTTGGGCTTGGGCTTGGGCTCCTCATTTTCAATGTTTTCTTTTGCTAGGAATTAAAAATAAATTAAGTTCGCAAGTAAGCACATAAGATTACAAAATAAATTTTAAAAGATAATAATTACGTTTGATCCAAGCAAGGTGATGACGGTTTACTTGAGTCAAATCGCTCTTTTCATAAGCATTATCTGCTTCCTCAGCTGTTTTAAACTTCAGCAGCGCTATCTTTTTGCCCCTTTGTCAACGGGGAAAAAGGGAAAAAATTAGGACATAATTTACTGATTCTATCCTCATGAGATTATAGTGCCGTAGTACTTCGTATTTCATTTACACAATTATTTGTACACATTCGGTGTCGAAATCTTCAACTTACGTGTCCTTCGCAATGAACCTCACGAAAGTTGACCCTGTAAAACGATTAGTGAGGGTTTCTACGCGAATGTCATCTGGCAATTCAGATACATACAGCTGCTGTAAAATATAAATAACACAGTAGGTATTCGTAATTATCAGACCAAAAGTAATAATTTCCAACTATTTTTACTCACATCTCTTCTAACCCAAACAAGTCTGAGTCTCCCAACGCGAATGAGAAAGTTCATACGTTCCGCTTCATCAGCGGCTTGGGGTGTGCTGAAATGAACTTCTGCGACGAATTCGTTCTCCCTACAAATGCCACATAGAAATTTTGATCAAAATATGAATGTAAACAACGTTACTTCCGTGTTTATATTATAGTATTTCACCACATGAATAAGGCTGGATGTGAACATAAAATTACTTTATCTCAAGTTCTATTTTACTGTGTCCAGGGAACATAGTTTCGAGATCCTGTTCAACCACATCGTCCGGTAGATTTGTCACTCTTATGATCTGTGAGTTTGAAAAATTGCAATTAATAAGTATTACCTTTCGTATAAAGTGGTAAAATCTGTGAACAAAATGAAATGTCTTCAAAACAATAGTCTCGCAGAGAACTTACTGTGGCTGACTGATCTATTTGGAAATAAAAAAGGACGTAGCTATAAAATATCTTCGCGTGGTTGTAAGTCCAAATATATTTGTAATACTCTCTGAGCAATTTTAAAAACGCAATTCAAAATGAATGGAAAACTTACGATCATCTTTCAACCAGCTTAATACACGGGGGCTCACTTTGTACAGCTCACTCCTCTCATATTCCTTGTCTGCCTCTTCACTGGTTTTAAAGGTACAAATAGCTATGTCTTTCCCCCTGTTTGAAAATTATTTTCTCTAGAAAGATTATTATAGCATCACGTAAAACGGTATGTTTTACGTGATGCTGAACAAATGCGAAATGAAAATAGTATGAGTATGGTCAAATTCAGCAAAAATACATTCGGCCTGCAGTCAGTCGTATGAAAAGAACTTTTTGGAATTTATGAGCGACGTGCTGATCGGTGAGACCGTGGGGGACTCGAATCACGTATATTTCCTGCAATAGTGTAGTAAATTGGAATAGACATTTTTCTTCTTAGCAAAACTATTTGAATTATAATTGCAGAATATTTATTGAGAAATTATGTGAGATTGCGTTGTTCAATATATTTCGAAGTTCACCATGTTAAAAAAACGGAAAAATATTTCCAATAATAATTTACAATTTAAAAATAGATAGAAAAGTATCCCCTCAACCAGTGGAAGTATAAAAATTTGCTAAAATTTTGGAAAAGCATATGGCTGATTCCGGTTGTAAGGGCTAATGCCAAATCAATTTGAATAAACACATTATTATTATTATATGGCTGATTCGCTCAGTCTATTTAAGACATGTTTCATCTTCCCAGAGTTGGTTTATTACGGAAAGAACAAACACTTTGCTCCCATAGTATACATAAATAGTATACGTAGTACTATATATAAATGCCTTTACCGGTAATATTTATTACTATCTGTACAGCAATAAATTTTTAGTTCAATGTTTAACTTACATCACATTTTGTCCACATGCAGTTCAAATATTTCATCCGAACCAAACGGGAACTGATAAGGGCCTTATAGGCTTCATCTGGGGAAGGGAACGTTACCTCTGCCTTCTGCTGTCTGTAAGTACATTGAATATTTTCAATTGAATCATTATTGCTTGTTAATTGTTTTCTCCATTCTCTACTAAAATCTCGTGCAATTGTCACAATAATGAGCTAAAATTCGACAAGTTATACTAAAACCTTGTAATTTTAATGGAAAATTCTACAAAGTCTCTCTTGAAAATCTCTCTTGACAATAAAGGGAACAACGTTATGTATAATTTTTTCAATACTGAAAACAATTAAAAGAGGGACCTATTAAATCGGCTATACAAATATTCTTTTTAAATGAATGAAAATTAATTTTAGTCCGAATAAAATTTTAAAAATATCAGATGGAGCAGAGTACGTTACAGTAATTTTTGAACAATATTCAGAGGTCGTATGAAGAGCTAATATAAGATATCTACGTTTTTGGCTCACTTTAGTAATAACTTTACTGTTCCTCCGGGAAGTTCCTTAGAGATCTCAGCAGCGGTAAAATCTCCTTTATTGAAGTCATACTTGCATCGGACTAGATTGTGGACTACAACTACCCGATCAATAGGACCTCTCAAATCATGGTATCCTGAAGAAAAATACTGAAAATTAAGAAAGTACATGGTCAATGGATTTTGTAATGTCAATTGGAAATAAGTGGGAAAAGGTACTCCTATTTTACAATAGCTTCTTACACAGATCTTCGACACCCAGTTTTTAAAGGACTCTTTGGGAATTGTCCGAATGAGATATTCATACTGTTGATCCGACTTCGTTTTATCGTTCTCCCATATGCGGTAAAAACCAAAACGGTAGGAAAGTAGATCAGTATTAGACTCTATAGTAAATGAGTGTCTGTCTTGACTTTTGTCTTTGTCGTGATGACTGTCTTTTTCTTCGCTTGGGTTTTTCGGAGCCGCTGGTGGATTTGATGGATGCGTTGATGTCGCGGTTGGTGCAGATGTTGATGGTTGTGAACCTGTTGATTCTTTCCTGGCTTTCCCTCCTTCCTTCTCCTTTCCTTTAATTTTGATAAAAATTGAAATAATAAAGATATATTTAATATTTCAGAATCTTAGACAGTGCGCCACTCTATATCACTATTTATATATTTGCGTGCCTTGTTTTTTCAACCGGAAAGGAAAAATTATATCTCATGTAAGAGCAATGTAAAGCAAAACAGAAATCACAAGGGGTCCCTGTTCCTGTTGAATCAACTCCTTATTTATGAGTTGCAACAAATGCAAAAATTGCAGCATATGTTAGAATTTGTCTCTTTTGTTCGTGTTGCTTACAAGAAAAGTCAACCTGATTGCTTACCTGCTTTAATACTCCGTGTTTCAGTTTGGTTGGTTTTTGCTGATTTCACATCGATAAGATCAATAGCTGGGTCTGGTACTGCAGACATTTTCCCCAAGTTACTTGGTCGGCTTGGACGGCTTGAAGAGCTTGAACGTGCTTCATCCTTCTGTAGATGTAGCAATTGCTTAATCTTGGTCTTGCTCTGTCTCAATGATGCAGCACTCTTACTCCTAACTTTTCCGTCGGATTTTCTAAGCGGGTCTCCTGGTCCAACTTTTACGATGATCTTATTCTTGCCCACAGATTTTGATTTTTTCCTTTTTTTACTGCCTACGCTTGTACGAGGAGTAGATTTTGCACTGCCCTTGCTGTTCTTCCTTTAGTTATATTTTCCAAAAATATTAAATTAGATAATTACATAACAACTGACAACGATTGGATTTTTCTAAATCCACTATCTCTAGTAATCTTTATAGTGGAATTTTGTAACTTCCTATAAATGATAGGAGGACTAAAAGCTGTAACATATGTAGTTTTTTAAGTATTTTCCATTATTAATATAAATTTTGATTAAAAACAAACCCCATTGTCGCCGACCGTGTCCTTTGTACGTAGATGTCTAATTCTTACTTCTTACAAATTAGTGGCGTCGGCGTCAATCTAAAGGAAAAAAATCCGTTGAAATGGGCCGGTTTCGGTAGCTCGATCGGTGGATATTGCCGAAGATAAAAATCACGGGTGACAAGGGACAAAAGGTAACTACTGATTGACTATGTAATGTACTCCTCTAAAAAGATATGTGGGGCCCATTTGTTGTCTGTAAACCCAATATGTTCGAATTCATGTAAAAGCAATTTGCAGTTAATAAACATACTGTCACTGTACGTGCAGTTTGTATTTTTGAAACGTTTTGATACAAACAACAAAACAACACTCAAAACGGAAACGGAGCGTGTCGAGTAAACGAACGAGACAAAGTGTAAAGATTTTTTCTTTACACTTTTACTTTGTCAATTACAAAAACACATAAATAATGAGTGTGACTACCTCTGAACTTGAACTGTTCGGTTGTGATGTCAACAAAATGTCAAACTCATCTCTTCATAGTTCATACTGTCATGTCAGTCGTGTTTTGTGTTGTGGTTGTAACTTGTGAATTTATAATACGAAGCGCGAAGATGCGTTTTTTCTGACTTGCAAGTTTTAGAATTTTCAACTTTTGAAAATTCGCTTGCTAAAAATTGAATCTA
>JAQFXU010003555.1:0-15910 GCA_034693705.1 Spatulosminthurus flaviceps | reverse complement strand
GTAGGGAGGTGTTCTAACATATTTTGAAGAAAAATCGGAAATCGAGGCGTTACAGCAGAAAGATTTGCCTTGTAAGATGTAATGAATTCTTGCATCCATCCATGCATAGATTTCACATTGGTCAACGTTTCATTTTCACGGCGATATGTATTTTGAATTTATCCTGTCCCTATAAATTCTCAATGTCAGAATATGTTCTAGAAAAATCCAATTTAGAATTAGTTCAAATGAAATGAATGAGCAAATTATTGAATTTAAATTATCCCATGAAAATTTAGAAAAGCATTATCGGCCTGATAACAACATTGTTATTGAATGTAAGGTAAATGCTTCGCTTCACTCAATTTTCACATACATATTTTATTGGACGTTTCGACCTCTGGTCTTTTTTTTAAGTTAGAAAAATAAATTATTTTTGCAAAAAAAACTATGTTCCACAAATTTTATAAACTTTGCCAAAATTTTGAGTTTATTAATTTTTAATTTAATGTTGTCGTACTGAAAACAAAAATATTATTTGTCATGAAACAGATAAAAATGAAGTGGGAAGTTTTGCTCGAAAGTCTTGATACCGCCTAAAATATATTTTTTTAACAAAAATTTTAAACAATTCATGTGAGTATTGCTCCCAAAATTTTACGCAATTACGCCCAAATTTTATAATTTTTATGTTTGACGCAAACCATAACATGATGGAGGAAGTATATACAATAATGAATAATCAAACGGAGTGAAAGTCTTACACAAAGTATGTAAGACTCGTCATCGTTTCATAAAATAAAGTAGGAATATTGTACTGTATGTATGTGTAACAGTGAGTTAAGACGGAAAGTATTAAAATGAAAACACTGATCCGACTGGGATCAAAATTTGGTCGCATTCCACACTACTGCCTATAAAACGGTTTAAAACGGAACTTCAAATTTGTTCAAAAGAATTTCTTATCTGAGCAATTTAATTTTTTTACCATAATAATTCATACCCCAATCCATGCTTTTTTGCAAAGAAAGTTTGACCCCAGCCCCAATAAGTCATTGGTTACTATAGAGAATCCAACCGGTTCCAACCGGCATGGTGCAAAGTAGCTCCTGGCAAAAATTGTTTCAAATTAATCTTGTCCAATAAATTCCACTTGCCAATAAATGCGGGTCGAAAGCGGAACCACCCAGTGGCATGGACACTTTGGTATTTTTACATGGAAAGAATTGACAAAAATTATGCCATGTTCAATTTCATAATTTTTCAGTAGTATACTAAATATTATTTCTGTTACGTTATTATATATTGTGTTATATTTTAAAATGTGGGAAAGTATTTCAGGGTTTGAGTATAGATGGATAAAATGAGAAAAAATATATGGAGGAAGAATTTTTGCTTCAACAATTTTTCAAACAATAGTTTTTGAGCTTGTATTATAATTATTATTAGAATCACCGAGGACTTTACCCAAGGGAAAGGAAATTTAAACAAATGTTGGGGTAATACTCTCAGCAGCATTGGAGGTTTTTTAAAAAAAGGAAATGGTAGAGGAAAAATAGGGATTGATTATCCCAGAAAGAGAGAAAGATTGACCGAACAGGCTACGTAAATAAATTAGGTAGTGAAGTTAATGCTTGAGGTCAACGCCGGTCAAAGTATATTTTACATTTTTTGTGGGTATATTATGTCAAGTTAAAATTAGGTTGCCGTTGGTTGGAAATATTGGAATCAGCAGTGTATTGATATACAGTTGTGAATAAATGTGGATATTCTACAAAATGACTTCAATCCTACATTTTTTAGCCATACCTTTCTCTCATGTAAAAACTACCTCAAATAATAATCAAATTAATAGATTTCATTGCTTTTGTCTTAATTTAAACTCCGCCTGTAAAAAATACTCAAGATTTGTCATTGTTTCTCACATAGCTCCGTTATACACAATATTTGTTATATGCTCCAGCCCTCGGGGATCCGAGAATGAGTCTGAGAAGTCTGAGTCTGCCTGACCTTTCAATAAATATCCTTCCACCCAAAATCCATAAAATTTTGCTAACCAAACGTATATATGAGCGAATTGCCCAAATCTTACAAAAAAATCATTACATGGAAATAAACCCGTTCGTTGAGGCCGCATATTATTTAGGGACAAATGCAAAATCCTTTTGTTTAGCCTCAAAGCCGCTTACAAGCTGTCTAGAAAAAGTTTCGCTTCAACTTGTTACAGGTATATAAATTGTGTAGTTTACTGGGGAAGGACTTGCACGTTAGACGCGTTCAAATAAAATTTCACAAAAAATACTTACGTTTAATGGTTAAAGGACCCTTGATAATATATACTTTCAGGTTGAACCCTAGTAACAGATTGTAGAATAATTTGACTGGCGTTGAACCTTTACAACAACAAAAAAGTGGATGAATTTTATCACATTTCATTAATACTAATCGGGCTTTTTTCTACAGCCAGGATATTGTTTGGCGGGAGTGAAGTAAGTTTACCATTAGTGTATATTTTGAGAGGGTAAAATAGTGACTATCTTTTTTAAATATTTAGGGCATTTGAGGTCATAATCAAGAAATAGTTAATTTTTCAATTGTGAGTTTGATAAATTTGAATGTAATAAATTTTTAAAAAAATAGTGCGTGATGGATGTGACACTAATTTAGACGGGTTTTATACAACATAATTTACAACATTAAATCGATCAATTTTTAATATTTTTATTTTAGGTATTAATGGTTAGGCTTACACACACATCGCTGGGAAGTTACCTATCAGTCTCATAATTAATGAAATTGTAATGCTAAAAACATTATAGAAGGCGTTTGGGTAAAAAAGGATTTTATCTTTATTTCTCGTAAATTGATAATACTAAGAACCAAATGTATACAAGATTTTTGAATAAGCCAATCCCTGTCATTCAAATGTTAGTCTAGTGGGTTACTTTTTCCGATATGTGAATGCGAAAAACCTATTTTTCTGGGAATGTGTTACAGTGCTCCCGAGTTTGTGGTACCGACTAAGAGATACACATAGGTGGTGGTTGCAGGAAGGTCACATGCATAACACGGGAGTTATCGGGTATTTTGGGTTTTTTCAGTTTACCCCAAATTAACTCGAAAACTGTGTAAACCGATTTTGACCAAACGTTTTCCATTTTGTAGCATTTTTATTCCCCAGACCACCTTTTTTCAGTTTTTTGAAATTCGAAAAAATGCTTCGAAATTTTAAACATTTAATTCGAAACCAAAATTCACAATTTTTGAAAAACCTCAACATACTAAAGGGTGGTCTAGAAAATAAAAAATGCTACAAAATGGAAAAAGTTTGGTCAAAATCGGTTTTCCAGTTTTCGAGTAATTTTGGTTTAAACAAAAACAGGTTTACACCTGTTTTTTGTATAAACCAAAATAGCTTCGACGCCGTGTAACTGTTTTCTTAAAAACACATTCATACAGTTCACATGTTATAACAATATAGCTGGGTAAGCTTTAGCACGTCCTATTGGAAACGAATCTATTAGGTAGCGTGAAAGTTTTACAGTCCGTGTCAAATAATATAGGAATAAGGAGTGGGATTTAAGACCTAATATAAGTTTATAATGCCCTTAACATTGGCTCACGCTTATGTGCACATTGAGTCAAACTTTTGTGCACATTGGGACAAAATCTTTGCATAAAATATATATTCTATTTATAGAGCGATTCCCGCCATATTTTACAAACAGGTCAAGTTTTAAGGGCCACTCCATTAAAGAAAAATACGTGTTGGCCCGCGGAGTAGCATATCCGATAAGATCCGAATTAAAAAATCCATTTTGACCATCCACCTTAACAATTTTAAATTCACGAATTTCATGGATTACAAATCCGTTTGAATCCGTTGAAACTAAAAATATGCTTGCGTCCTTTTGTTTCTCTTGCATTTAATGCTAATAAGAATTATATTAGAAGTAAATTCATTGTTTAAGCTCTTATTACAGATTTGTATAGAGTATTCTATTGTTTCCTAAGGAACTATTCCTGATGTATTTGAACATTTCAGACAAAGATTCAAATTGCATAAAGATCTTCTCAATGAAGTTATCATTTCAGCGATTCGTGGTTCATACAGAATAGCATTCAATCACTTGTATAATTGAAATAATTTTACCCTTAAAAATATTTATCAATCAATTATGAATTATGTACTGTGTCGCGAGGCAAATGCCATTATGGCATCAGTGAAATAAATGTTTTCTTTCTTCTAGAAATAAAAAGGACCAAGGGTAAATTTTGATTGGAATTTTTTTTGATCCTAGGAAATTATTTTTTGCACACTTCCGCCATTATAATTATTCCACTTCATCCACAAAATTTTGTTTCAAATTAATTAGAATTTTCCGATGCAATCGATATTTTTATGAGGGAAATTTAATCCGTGTAATTAGGCTGGCGTCCTTTTGCCTCCAGAAATGATTTCCACAGTAAATATTATATGTATAATTTTTTTTTAAATTCAGCGGAGTATATCTTCCGCATCTTAATGTAATTACAACATTAGATTCTGTTCACAGTTTTTTGCAAACAAAATTTAGAAAATTTTGTCACCATTGAAGCTTTTCTATTACTCGTAAAACATATTTTATAAAAAAAGTCAAAATTCTGTTCCTGGTTAAAATTCCCCACTCATGACACGCCATAATCATTTTAAATTTAAATGCATAAGTTGACTAAAATACAAAACAATCCGCTAAACCAGACTCGTCTATGGTAGGTAAAATGAATAGGATGGGGATGGGATAAAAGGAAAGTTTAAGGCCACTTAAAATAAGTTCCGTAAAAGATTGAATTACAAACTGAAGAAGTAGTTACCTTGGTCAGATAAGCTCAGGAAATACATGAAGAAGATGAAATCTAGCTACGATCCACATTGATGTAAAACACATGTGAAAAAATTGAACCTTAAACTTCAAGTGGAAAAAATTGATTCAAAGATTAATTTTACTGTAATAAGCACAGCTTGTCTTAACGGATATTTTCATCATAAAGAACGGAATACTGAACAAGAATTCAACTGATCATGTCAAACCGTGTAAAAACAGGTACATTAAAAGTTAACATGGCGTTGAGCTCACACAAATGGCAAATACAATTTGGAACAATTTATATTTTTAAAGCACTAGGTTTAAAATTATACGTGAGTTCCTGGTAAACGCAATTTAGCATTTCAAAGTTATATAAAATTATTTTCCAAGTATTTACATACATTAAATAGGTTCAATTTCTATTCAAATTTGATACTTTCAAAATTTTGGCCATATCATAAATATTACCCAGCATTAAGATTTTCGTGAATGAACCGTGAAAATTTAGAAATGCATTTTTGTACTGAGTGCAAAATTATTTTTTTAAATTGGCAGAAAATAGATGATAAAAATGAAGTGGGAAATTTCTCAGGCTTGGACACTGTCTTTATATAATTTACATCCTTTCAATAAACGGAAAGATTTGATATGAATTGATGACCTTGCGTAATTCCACTCTGACCGCAATTAGCATGCAAATTTCATTACGACCTTGCGAATTTCAATGCTAATGATTCTTACAAAATTAATCAAATGGCGTGAAAGTCTTAAAGGAAATTGAGAACAAATCCGTGGATCCGTGAGATGTAAAAAATCCGATAAGCTCCTATTCGCTATAATATTCGCCACTATATATTGGTGCCACCATAGTTTCAAAAAAGGATACATGGGTAAGTGGATCAGAGCATTGTTAAAAATATTTGTTGTACCCAGTCGCTGACAATAATTGCTTAAAAATATGAGTAATACGTGATGTTGAATAAAAGCTGGTCAAAATGATTAACGGCGTTGAGTCCCCACAAAAGGAATTTTTAGTTATGGATCAATGCAAATGTTACACAATAATTACAGAAATGATTTAGGAACTTGTAGAATTAAAAAATTTTATTTTTTTATAAAAACAAAACGGGGTAAGGTTACTAGCAAGTCAAGCCAGAATGAGCCCGAAGGTGTTACACAAGTAAAAATTAAGCCTCGCCTTCACCACCTCTTCTCCAAGAGCGTTCCCTGACACCTCACAATCAGCCAATAAACTAGCAACGCGGGGCATTCATAAAATACGTACGTTATTGGAAGAAGAGGTGGTTAAGGCGAGGCCTAATTTTTGCTGTTGGAAACCCCTTTTGGCTCATTCTGGCTTGACTTGCCAGTAGATTTATATTGGTTGAAGCAAATAAGATTTTTAAAAAAAATTTCAAAAATTTCCTGATTTTTTGAATAACATAATTTTTTGACAGGGCTACAAAATTAAGATATGACAGCAAGTAGGTTGAATTTGCAAATTATAGTTGGTTTTAAAAAAAAATTAAGACGGATTTTAGCAAGACGTGAGTATGAGCAAGTTAAGTTATAAAATAAATGTAGAAAAGAGCCCTGTTAATCCATGAAATAGGAAGAACCAACTCTTCTGTGGCACCTCCCAGAATTCCCTTTTATTGTTGAAAAATCCGGATTGCCACCAACACGACTTAGTTCGCATTTCTTTGAGTTGTAATACTTTTTACTTAGTACTCACTAATTGTGAGTTAATCACGATAGGGGAATCTCTAACGGAAAAGTGCTTAAAAAACTTACGAAATACTACATATATATACATAAACTAACTGTAATTATTAGCAAAATTAATTTAGAAAAATTAATTAGGATCCACACAACTTTTTTTGAGGTTTCAACACCGCGAGAGTCAAATTTTATGAATACTTTTAGAAATTCCGGAGTAAAAAATATAATGGTTTTTGGTACATTTTTTTGGTAAATTTTTTTATGAATTAATTTCCACACGCTTTTCAGCTCAATCTCCTAGCTAGGGACAGTTGTTTATAAATTAAAAAGTTAAAGAGTAAATCTGAGACATTAGATTTATTTTATACATTACGAATTCGGGGCAGCTGTAAATGGCCGTGGTGATATTAATTAATTTTAGCAGATTCAACCCCACTTGAATTTTCAAAGTTTGCAAAAACGGAACGACAACTTTCGTACTAAATTCACAGGACAAATTTCCCTCTCTTCACAATACAAATACAAAGAGATATTACTGGGTGAAAATTAAAAGGTTGAGAAAAAATACGGACTGAGGTAATTTGGCAAAACTTCCAAAACTGTGTAAGTCAAATGCCACTTAAAACAAGTTCTGTAAAATTCAAAAACCTAATTTCAGCTAAATGGGATAATGTCCAAGTTGGACTGAGGAGAGATTAGCAGGAGACATTAAGGCTACGTCTCACATTAACGTGCATGTAAATAAAATTAATAAACCTTACAGTTTAAGTGCAAAGAGTGGATTGAATGATGAATTTCGTGGCAATTAGCACAGATAAAATTAAAGGAAAATTTTTAAAAGCCGTAGAATCCCATTTTTACTTTTACACAAAATATTTGCATTGATTTTGCCCTAATTTCGAACCCACATCCAAGAGGTGCCACTATAGTTTTAATATAAGATGGATCACAGCATTAAGTGATAGACTTTTTAATTTTTATTCACCCTAGCAGAAAATCTTAATACCTTCATTTTCCCGCTTCAGACAAAATTTTCAACGGCGTTGAGTCCCCACAAAAGGAATTTCTGGTTCTGGACCAATGGAAATTTTACACGATAATTAGAGAAATTGTTTTAAAGATAATTTGTAGATCTGCCAACTCTTTTCTGGCAAATGAGCAAAAATTGTGGATGGAGTGGTCCAATTCTTGTCCACATCTAAATTCCAGCTCAAATTTCCTAATAAACGTGTCACACAAAATTTAGAAAATGTGGAAATTTTAACTGGAACCTTGGAAATTCCCGTTAGGTTTAAATTGTTCTGGTCAAATGGTTTGAATGAATAGATTAGAATTTGAAGATTGTTGAAATTAATTAACGCCACTACACACTTCCGTGAAAACAGCTTTACAACTTGTAAGTCTTACTCACTTTATTCTTGGGAATTAATTGGGTGGCGTTAGAGTCTCACATCTTTAAGATCTTACAAAAGAAAACATACACGCATTGGCGATTTAACACCAAAATGTTGGCAATATCATTATTATTATGTATTTTTGAGCAATTAAATTTTCAGTTTTGAATTTCCTCAACACCATGAATTTATTCTCGTACTAAAAAGAAAATAATGTTTCCCAGGAATTAATTAAAACCAATCGGGAAAATTGTATGGCGTTGACGCCGAATAAACTATTTCCTTAAAAAAGGAAACCCCATCCCCTTGTTTATAGTGGAGAGGCGTCCTAAAATTGCGGTATCTCTTCTAAAAATTTATTAATGAATTTATTAAGTGGCGTGAAAGTCTGACAGTCAATTAAATTAAAATAATGTAGGAATAAAAAGTCGGATTTAAGACGTAAATTATTTTTATAATTCCGGTAACATTGTGTCAAACGTTTGGTCTCATTGGGTCAAAATCTTTTCATAAATATCATGCATAATTTAATAATAAATCTTGATTTTTTGAAACTTTTTAGATTTTCTTTGGGAATTGTCGTAGATAGAGTCATAGTTTTAGTGAGCAAAATCCTTGGAGGTGTTGTTAGCGATGTTAATTCTTTTTGGTACTTGTTCCCACACTTCCCGACACAAGCAGTATTTAATTTTAGCCATAATTTCTTCAGTATAAATTGATTTTTCGTTTTTCAACAAATTGGACAAACATCAAATTGGAGCTTAATTTTTGAACATCGTGGCATTCCATTATTTTGACAAAAAATAATAATGGATTTGTTTTTTAAAAGCACCAAAAGCTTCCCCGAAATTCAACAAGTATGCCGCTAGCTTTGAGTATGGACAATTTTAAAGATGATCACTGAATGGTTTCACTCAAGGGTTGTTTCATTTCTGCAGAAAGTGGATTAACGTGGAAGAAAGGTGGTAAAAAGTCGATATGCAGGTCAAATAAAAGTTGGTGAAAATGTTGAACGGCGTTGAGTCACAACAAAAAATGCTGACTCAATGCAAACTGTAGAAACAAAGAAATAATTTGTTTAAAAGCGTTTATATAATATTTTTTTAATAAAATAACGTTTAAATTTCATACCAATTTCTTTCAAATTTCCGATGCAAAAAAAATACATGTGCAAAAATCCAAAGATAAAGGTTGTCGAATTTCATTTGAACTTTAGATTGAGTTTTAGAGGAAAAAGCGGCACAGAAAAGTTAAACACTTTGTCCATAATTTCCCTCGCAGCTGTCACTATTCCATCGAAATGGCACATCGAACTTCTCTTTAAGAAAGTTTAGTAATTTTTTAATGCTTATTTTGTGTTGGTTTAAGGGGAAGAGCAGAGCTGCAGAATTCTATCTGTCAATCTACCGGAATGGACAACCTTCTTAAGTTATGTGAAACCAATATTGTAGAATAATTTGAATGGCGTTGAACCTGTACAACAACAAAAAAGTGGAGGAATATTTTATCACATTTGATTAATAATAATCGGGCTTTCTCCTATATTCAGGATATTGTTTTGCGGGAGTGAAATATGTTTAACAGTACGCTATCAAGAAACAGTTCATTTTTCAATTGTGAATTTAATAAATTCGAATGTAATAAATTTTTAAAAAAAATGGTACGTGAAAAATGTGATACTAATTTAGACAGTTTTTATAAAAACATTTACAATATTAAATATGTACGTGAAAATTAGAGCCATCGTTCAATTTTTAGTATTTTTATTTTTGGTATTCATGGTTTTGCTCACGCACACATCGCTTGGAAGTTACCTATCCGTTTCACAATTTATGAAATTGTATTACTATAAAAATAATGGAAGGCATTTGGGTAAAAAAGGATTTGATCTTTATTTCTCGTAAATTGATAATGCTAAAAACCAAATGTATACAAGATTTTTGAATAAGTCAATCTCTGGCATTCAAATGTTATGACAGGAAATTTTTATTACAAAAAGTTTTTTTATTACAGAAATTGTAACAAGTGTTAACTGGCCCCATCGGATAGTTGTCTATAGGAGCTATCAAGTGAGGGGTAGGTACATGAGTGACATGCAGTAAGTGGATCTATTGTTGGCAGTAAATTTATTAGGGGACGAGAAACAGTCAGTTGGAACAAAAAGTGAGATTTAAGACTTAAAATAAGTTTACAAAACTGGTAACATTGGGTCAAAATCTGGGCATAAAAATATTGATTTTATTGAGTAATAATAATTCCAGATAAACATGCATCAAGTAAAAGTTTTAAGTGCCACTCCTTTAAAGAATAATACGTTTTGGGCTAAAACATACTAAATTTGACTAAAAACTTAAACATTTTCATATTTGGCCTCATGGATTGAAAATCTATTTGGAGCCAAATTGCTTGCCATTTTCAATATTAAAATATTTTCATGTAAAAGTCAAAACCACGAAATTGGGTTTAAGGTGAAATTGTTTCATTTTTTATGACTCAACGGTCAAATTATAACAATTGGATTGACCATTCGGATGAACATTTTGCACACCCCGAATTTTCGAAAGTTTTTTCCTTGGATTTAGTTATAATAATGTGTAAATTTGGCACCGCCCAGAAAATCTTCGTTCAACACCCAAAACCCGATTGCTTACTTGTGAAGGAATTTTCCCCTAAATAACTAATACATGGTGAGAGATATGAAAATGGAGGGAAAATTGTCCCTAATAAGGCACACCTGCAAATGAATTGAGAGGAAAAGCACAAAAATTAAAAATTTTGCTCAATTGATTGATTAAAGAAAAAAAACTACAATTGCACAGGCTATATGTCCATGCAATTATCATTAGTTACTATTATTATGTATTTGAATTAAATGGAACCAAAAATTAAATGTTTGGGATTTCACAATGGTGGGGACGTCAATGCTTAATTTCCACGCCGATATGGTTTTAATTTATATTGTCCCTCACTACAAAACCTCACAGGAATAAATTTAAAAAATCCAATAATGTAATCAGTCCAATTGAAGTGGGCAGATATTTTAATTTAAATTATTCCATGAAAATTAGAAATACTTTTTTGTCCTGAAATCAATAATATTAATATTTGTCATGAAACTGATAAAAATAAAGTTGGAAATAGAGCGCAAAATATACAGATTTTACGTCATCAATTTTGCTCGCTTTTCCTGTCGGGGCAAGATTAAAACGGCCCTGGCCAACTATTGACGTATACAGGTGGTGAGTTCCACGTTGCCCTCCCATGTCTCAGGCAGCCTCACCACCCCGTATGTACATTACTTTACGGAGCCATACACTTGCAATCCTTGCTTCTTGCTTGGTTGCAACTACGCATCTACGCATTCAAATTCAAAAAGCGTGACGTTGAAACGTTTTCGTTTGAATGATTTTCGCGCGGGCAGGTGAGGTAGTCCTGGTTGGGTTGCCTGAAACAGGGGAGGGGCAAGGGCTAACTCATCCGTCTACGTCATTTATTGGCCAGGGACGTTTTAACCCTGTCCCGACAGTAATTACATGGGAATTTGCTCCCCCATATAATTAATTGTACTAGGTGAAGCCCAACCAATTCTTAGGAATTAATCAAATGGCGTGAAAGTCTTACTTAAAGAATAAGACTCGTCCTCAATTTATAAAATAAAGTAGCAATGTATATGAGTGTGAGCTAAGGCGTAAGATTGTAGAATATACGTAGGAGACACTCGGGGAAAACGTGATAAAAATAAAAAGCTAACTTGTAAGAAATCAATAATCATAAAAAATTAATTTCCACATATATATTTAATAAATGACATGGAATTTGGATAAATTCTAGAAATTATTTTTTACTTCAGTTTTTACTCACAAGCCATAATTCATACGCGTCCCACAAAAAAAATAATGATACCATTAAAAAACAATGCAATTTTTTTAAACACTTCTCATTAGCAATGGCTACAACGTTCATATTACAAAATGTGGCGCTGGATGGTAATTTGAAAAAACTGGACAAGTTAGACACTTTGTCCAGAAATTTTACTCGCAGTGGTCACTGTTTCGTCAAATTGGTTCAAGTTCTCTTTTAGAAAGTTCAATAATAATGTAGTTTTGGGTTTTTTTTTATTTAAGGAGAACTGCAAACGCCACAGAATCTTCAGTATTCGTTTCAGTAATTTCAGGAATTGGACTCGTCAGCCTCCATGAGTTGTCAAATCAGTATTATCAAATAATAGCGGCGTTGAACCTTTCAAGGCGTACTTTAGTAGTTATAAACAGTTTGGAAAATGTCGTAATATCAAGCACGCGAACATATTATGTGTATTTCCCCAGATTCTCCTCCTCCAAGTGTTGGACTGGAATGTTCATACAGTGAATAACTCAATACTATACTAGAAAATTTTTTCAACGGCGTCGAGCCTCAACAAGAAAAAAGTACGGCAATTTTACCGGACCGTTTATGAAAATTACTGTCGATAAAAGAGCTAAAGAAAAATCAAATTAAATTCCTGCCAATAGAATTCCCATAGTTAAAGCTTACCATAGGGAATTCAATGATCAAATAATTATTACATCCTTTCATCCAAACCCCATGCAATAAAATTTTTCTTGCCAAATGCGTCATCAAATTTTCAAAATCTTATCAATTTTTTACACTCTTTATCTATAGACGATGCAAGCTCTATAAAATTAGAGACCTTGAAGTAGAATTTCACAAAAGATTTTTTATGCATAGGACCCGGATTTTTACCACTGCGCACTGAGCTAATGATGAGGGTAATTTTATATTTTGTATAAGTGCTATTTCTACAAAATAGAAATTATCACCCGAAAATAATAGACACTGAAGGTTAAATTGAGATCCAGCCTCGAATCCTCATCACGCTATTCTGTACTCTTGAAGCATGCTCATTTTAAACGCAAAGACCACCTTAAGGGGAAAGAAAAATAATTTTTAACATGTTTTTTTACAAAAAATTATATTTCTTTCTTACTTTTACTCCTTTGTCTAGTCAAAATTTTTCGAAACTGAGTGTCCAGGGTTTTTAAAAATAAGATTTTCTTTCAATAGTAAAGCTCTTGAGTGTAGTAAAAACGGCATGTAGAATTATTGGATTTGATAAAAATTTTGGCTTTACAAATTAGCGGGTAGGATTTAAAATACGACATTGATGGAAAAGAGCAACATTTTATATGGTGGAACGCACGTGACTCTCAAATCGTATACAATGCACAACGTTCAGTTTGCCCATTTCCGCGGCCATTCATATTTTGTCCAAAAATGAAGTGTCATTGTGGGGCACCCTGAATTTTTTTTCTGAAACCTTATGTTAAAATGCAATTTTTGGCCAAAACTTTTCATCCTATGTTCACCATAGGAGCGGAGGTGGCCGCAGATGTGGAATCTTTTAACGTTGTGTGAACGGGGAACGGCAGTATTTCACTCCTACAGAGGTAAGGAGTTAGTGACATTAACCCTTTGGTAAAAATTAAATTTTGTAGCAAAAATAATGTAGATTTTTTCGACGTAGCCATTTTTTGTTGTCATAATGCAAACCATATGAAATGGTTTCCTGAAAATTAAGTAATTTTGGTAGGTTGCAAAATTGACTACACTAAGCACAGAGGCATGAATTTGAAAGATTCTGAAAGTTTCGGTTTTACCTTTCAGAATTGTATCTACATGAATTTTTATTGTCACGTAACAACGTAACACTGGGGCACCTGTACGGACCCTGAATTTGCGCAAATTAAGGGACACTTTTATACCCCCAATAGCTCATACTCAGCCCCTTATATCTTCGGTGCACGTGACAGTACGGCCAAATTGGAACAATATACCGCTTCGGATCAATATTTTTTACGAAAATCCTTTCAGAGCATACCAGGAATTTTGACAGTTTTCCCTTTTCTGGGGAAATTCTCCCAGCCAATGGTGTACAGCTAGGAATTTTTTCAATATTTATCCCGGTCCCTAACAAGGGACGCTTAAATCAAAAAAATATTCTGTTCAATACCCGCAGCCTAGGGTAAAGTCGTGTTTGATCCTAGAAATACAAGCTCATATCGTCGGCTAAAGTGCAAAAGAGGCCATAATTTTAGAAGCGTCGTGCAAGAAGGAGCTATATGCAGCGATCGCTTACTTTTCAAAGAAGTCAAGTCTGTGCATGTACGTACAGAAGCGTAACCATGCTAGCAGCTGCGGGAATGCGTATAGCCCCTTTTTGCTTTAGAACTTGTAAGCGCACAGAGTTGGAACTACCTCGCATTAAGGATTTCTGCGTATAGCCCCTTTTGCACTTTAGCCGACGATATACTATGTAGCAAACATGGAGGTAAAATTTTTCCAAAAAAATAAAAAACATAAGGTTAACTCTGAAATTGGCATTGCATTTTGGCATACCACCACTGAAGCTCCGCACAAGTCTCTAGGAGCCTATCTCATGGCGACTCAAAGGCTTTGCAAGAGCTAACAGTAAAGTTTAGAGCTGCGATCAAGTTCAAGTAAAACTCGCGTTTTTCAAGTCGCGTTCAATTTCGGGTCAAGTTCAAGTAACCCCAAAATTGTACTTGAGCCTTTCAGGTCATGTTCAAGTTTTATCTATACCTGACCATGACTTTATCACTCAAGTCAAGTTCGTGTTAAGGTTGGGAAATATTACTTGAAGAAAATTTCATGGTCAAGTTCAAGTCAATAAAAGTGAGGAGTGTAGCGAAATTAAAATTGCGTTTTTTGTAAAAATTACGCCTTATAGACTGAAATAGAAACTGAGTACAAGTTTAAGTCATGTTCAAGTCAGATCCTTTTACTTGAACCCAAAACTTGACATTCAAGTTCAGATCCAGTGTAAAATACTTGAAAACTCGAACTTGAACTTGAAAGAAAAGTACTTCTACCAAAATGTCAAGTTCAGGTTGAAGGAAACATTTACTTGAGATTTCGTGGTCAAGCCAAGTTCATGGTCAAGTTTGAAAATTACTTCACCCGAACGCAGCTCTAATACCTACATTGACGTGGGAAAGCTATTGTGGAGGAAAAATTAATTAACTAATCGTATTCCATTATTCTGCGGATGAACAGTTTATAAAATTAGAGGGCACACCTAAAATGCATAACAAATAAATAACAAACTACTCCTATTAAATGAGTCTAAGGAGTTCGTATGAGGATGAATATGAATGAGGGCTTGGTTGTTCGTAATTTGCAATAATATTAGCTTACAAATTATTCCGTAAAAAGGATTTCTATTCATGGACAGTTTTTTAAATAATATATTCCCGTTTGATCAAAAATTATTTAGTAGTAATTGAGAGGATTCAATACTTCAGGCGGTATAAATCCCGCCCCGGGAAATCTTCCCCTGTATTTTTTACTCACTATAGGATTTGACTACAATGGGACTGTTCATTTAAGAAATTCTAATCTCCGAGTTTCTGCATTCTACCTTCTCTAGTTTGTTTGTAGTAATAATTATTGTGTGCTTCACATTTCTTGTTTATTGTATGTAATTCCCTTGAAATTTAATTAGCAAAATGACTATTTTCCGAACATATTTTTTAAAAGCATGAAGAACATGAGAATTTGGACTTGAATAGACTTGTTTTTGTATTTATAGCCGAGTGAGTTCCCAACTCAGGTGTCATTGGTTTGACGCTCAATTAGCTTTAGCAATTTCCTTGTAGCCTGTTATGTAATTCGAGCGTCATAGAAAAAACTACAAATAATTAATTGAGGCGCAATAATATGATAATACAGAGCACATTACATCCATAGCTTGCGTACACTTTCATCATTGTGAATTGGAAGGTTGTGTGTGGCCACGTCCATTGCCCTCGTTTATGTAAACATGTAGAGCGTTTTGGGTTGAAGTGTTAAATTACTGGTTTATTAAGAACACTACATTTTTCCCCGCAGCCTAATCTCTTCGGTCAACATTCCCTCACTACAAAACACAATTATCATTATCCCAATTAT
>JAQFXU010003554.1:0-15912 GCA_034693705.1 Spatulosminthurus flaviceps | reverse complement strand
CATTCACTTTGAAAAACTGTTGAGTATATACCAAGGGCATATGAAGACATCCACATGTCGTCCCCCTTGTCCTTTATGTAAATACCACTACCTGCTGCTCCCATTTTTGACTTTGATCCATCTGTAAAGCAATTAATGGCATCATTTTGTTCCTTAGAAAGATCTTTCAATTCCAATTCGTCTCTTTTACTGACTAGCACGTCATATTTTCTCTTAGGCATTTCTCTAAATATTCCGTCACTTTGACATTACTTGGTTTAATGTAGAAGTTAAATGTCAAGATCCTTTTTTCCTTAAATAGTACGTAGTTTTTAAAACTAATTGTTAGAATAATTGAGGTTTTCATAACACGCCGATTTTGATGCACCACCGTAATTCTGCTTTTCTATCAAAACTCATGTGTTTTGGTAGATAATGCAGTTATACTAACTCGTACCGCAGTACTGATAGCACTTATCAAAACTATTGTTTGTGTTCAGTTTTTTCTGTTGCTACCTGTTAACAAATGAGTTGATATAAAAATTCCGATTAAAATTCTGGGAACTTCGGAGTTTTTATGTAAAGATTAATGATAGACCTTGATGTTGTAATGCTTTACAGAACAACGTATCAAAACTCTTGTGTTTTCATACATTGAAGTATTAAACGTGATAGTCTAAGACCTTGATTTCACTAGTGGACTTAACCATGGTTAAGCTAACTATTTGGTTAGTTTAACCATTATTTTCGTGTGAAATCGGAGTAACTTAACCATTTCCGCAATGAAATCCCTACCTTTTGGAAGGTTAAACTAACTATAGTTAACTTAACCATGGCTAAGTCCACTAGTGAAATCAAAGTCTAAGATACCCCAAAATTACGAACGACCTACAGATTTCATGGGTCATAGCTGTAAGAACTTCAATTCGTTCACAATACAGAAGTGATGCTGGTCTAGTGGTACATAGTAGAAATGAAAAAAGTTGAATGTTGACGACGCATGACATAAATTAGCACATCCTGTATCACTGAATACACTAATTTGAAATTGCCAGTGACTGACGAGAAAGACTTAAAATGACAATTCTTTTTTGAGACTACTCCACTCCAGTCCATCCCTTTTATCAATTTCAGCTAGTTCATCCTACTCCGAGTCCACATAATCTCATAATATTTTTAAATGTACTCGACTCCAGTCATTTCAAAAATTTTTGAAAAAAAGTCTAGTGAAGTCCAGTCTTTTCCAAGTCTAGGCCGACTAGACTCGAACAGCCTTGCATACGGGACGTGTAACAACTTAATCCATAGCCCATAGACAGGTTTTCCACTTCACTTCAAACTTCGACCAGGACTGCATATGCACGAAAAGGTCGGAAGAATCGAATGTTGTAGAAACTAATATTCTCAGATTTTCACTGGGCATCTTACTAATATGCAGGGCAAACCCGCGCATTATTTCAGCCAGGTAAAACAATAGGTAAAAGGTAAAAAAGATGCCTTGAATCCTTCAAGTATATGCTAGTTACACTTTATCACGTACTTCACTTGAACGATCCTCTTCGCTTGGTCTATATTCAGTATGGTTTTCCTATGAACCTATGGGTGAAAGAACTTTCTGATGGTTGTTAGGCAGTTCCGCTTCGGCGAATTTGAATGAAAATTTTTACGAGGTCTACTGTTCAACTGTTCAAGTATTACAGTAACAAATAGGGGCAAAATTAAGCTCACGTAATCAATTTACTACAAATACCAAGTTTTGCTATTCTAGAAATATGCAAATTATGTTTTCGCCCTGTGGTCTTGTGGCAATCAAATTAAGAAGGAACGCTTGAGAAGCATTCCGAAAATGTTTAATCAACTTAATGTTCTTTATCGGACAGCAGCAGTGTAGGACTGTAACTTGATGCGTAAGTGTAAATAGGATCTTCTCTTGCTTAATGGGAAAGACCGAACTTTCGGGATTTTGTAGAAATAAGTAGCATGCTGTAGGATATATTGAGAAATATAAAAACCTTTTTATTCTTTTTTTCCTTTTTATTCCAGTTCTACGAGGGGTAATTTTTTGCGTTTTGAAGAAGGCTCATACTCGTCACTACTTTCAGTTGACTTCACGTCCGATGGATGATCTGGACTCAAACTTTCGATTATCGCACTACCTTGGTCGTCGTCAGGTGTGAGAAAGTCTGGCGGTAACTCCGACGGCGCCGCTGAAAGAGTCCACTGAACACCATTGGAAGAGTCGAAGAATTCACCCTCACGGCATCGTCCAGACTTAAATACTTTGATTTTCATACTTTTCCTGGTTTCCTGTGTTTCATGAAGCCGCGTTAGAAATACTCCAGCATGTAAAAAGCATTTTTTTAAAATATGAATATTATAAGCTTTTCACCTTAATTATTCTTTGCAGATCTATGCTTTGGCTACGCTTGCGGAAGTGAGGTTCGCGCAACCAAAAGTTTGAAATATCTATTTTATTATTTTTGCGTTCTCCATCCATTGCAAGAGCTGCCTGGGTGACTGCCATTGCTTTATTGACTACACTTATATCATAGGACATCAAAACAGGATCTGTCAGAACCAAATGTAATAAAGGACGCGAAAACGATTTAGTGGCTTGTGGATTACAACATATTTCGGAACATAACAGTGTACTCAATATCCATTCAGTATTGCTGTTTAGTATATTCTTCAGAAAACTATACAATTTGACAGCGCAACTATGGGGATTGCTTTTACACCTGAAATGACATAAATCAGCATTTTAGCGAACAATGTTTGAAGTAATTTCAGGCAAATCATAGTTTAAAATTCAAATCTTGACCAAAATAAAATACTCACTCTTTAGATTTTGCGGCTGCAGCAATCAAATGAGTTGAAATGAGACCTAACGAAGCCATAATTTTGCTCAGGACGATCTCATTGCTCGCAAGCAGTTTCAAATGCCTCAGAAGATCCGCAAAAGCTTTTACAAGTTTCGAAGCTCGGACAGGTCCCTTTATTTTCTTCAATTCTGTCGCGCACTTCCTAAACAAAAAACTACAACATCTCAAAAGCACATTCCAAAATACTCAATCGATTAATAACACCATCAAATTTCGTGTAGCCTTTCCCTAAAAACATAGCAAATACAGTCTAAACACACAACCAAATTTTCTCTCAAACACAGTACAGTCTTCACCGAAATTAAAATTAATCGTCCAATATCTATGTAAATGATAAATAATTGAAATTGAAATGTTATCATGAAGTCTGCACCTTTCAAATTTCTTCGCTAGTCTAAGAACATCCTCCACATCCAAATTCTCCACCAGCGCGAGCCCCGTTATTTCCTTCCGAAGGGCATTCACCCAAAGCAACCCCTTCATTCTGGAACCATTGTTGCTTCCCTGCGTATCTACAGCAGTATCCATCCCGTAAAGTAACACTTCTTCACGCTGCAATAAATCATTCAATATTTTAACAACCACCCTCCACGAACAACCTTGCTCATTACTTGCTATGCCAAATCATACCTAATTATTTTTACAACTACAATTTCCTAGGAGTTCCCCAGCAAATGCATGGGACTGCTACTACATTATTCATTACTATTATTTGCTACAGCCGAAATAAAACTGAATTCCCTGTTCCTTCGCCTAAATTCTAATCTATTTAGCTCTATTAAATACGAATGAAGAACTTTATAGGAATGAAATGAACAAAGTCTCAACTTAAGATCTCTTCCACTCTTCCAGGATGCCAGAATATAATTATCTAATTCTCACACAAAACAAAGCTTACTCAATCAAACTACACAGTTATACAAGTGCGTTTTCATGACTTGGTGACCATGGTCATGGTCATATCTGTCACCAGCGATGAGCATGAGCATCAACAAGTTGGTTTTCCAAATTCATAGACATCACTCACAATCAGCGAGGAATTTGTGATTCTTTAGACTTCCTAAATTCTTAATTCTTAACTTACAGCTACAGCTAACAAATTATATGATAACTTCATTGCATGTAATTAATAGCACAAACAACTCAACTCCCACCGGCAACAAATAATCAAAGAAAGAACATTTCTTTCTGCAATTACATATGAACCAAATCTGTAATCCACATTCCACACCAATACAATAATATATCCTGACTTCGCGATGGACTTTAATTATAGAATCTACAGTATCCACATTATTATTTCATCATCAATTTGTTAAAATTATACTTACCCTAAAATAATCTACGGTTAAGTTCAATTATTCTGACAAACTCTATACGCTTGCCAACTTCAGCTCGACAACAATTCACACAAGTCCGTACAAGGCTCCAACAGTTTCGCATGTCTGTAATTAATTATAATAAAATTTATATTATGTATGTATTTTAACTAACTAATACAATAGGAATTAACAACTGTCGGACCAATTACTTACACATGTGCTCTGCTGCTGAATATTTGCACTTGCACCTTCGTTTAATTCAATTCCTCGCCGTGGTGATTTTTTTTGCAGTAAAACACGACTCGGTAAAATTCAAAATTGGCACACAAATCTAAGAAAAAAACTCTCCATTTACAGGATTCGTTGAAGAGAAAAAGAAAGAAGGAGAGAGAAGGAGAGAGAGAGGAGCAGAAATGTGTTTTAACGATTGGATAGGTAGCCTCTCCGGTGTGTACACATTCGGAACTACAATGAACGCATGGGGAAGAGATTTCATGTCTATGTGTTCGCATGCGAAAGAGCGCTCTCTCAGCTCTCAGCTCTGCTCTTACGCAATACAAGATAGGATAAATCCCATAAAACTGCATGCCTCACTCAAGGACTCAACTAGCGTGCGTTTGGCGAACTTCTTGAAACTGTAGCCACACTGGGCGACGGAGAAACCACGGCAGAAGCTCGACTGAAGCCGTAGCCATAACATGGTTGGTTGAGTTAGAAGGAACATCTCTGTTATTCGGGACGCTGAAAAATCTTAATTTCCTGCCGGGTTTGGTGCCCAAACTTATAAAACTGGATTAGTTTTCTCCTCTTGAGGAGCGCCTATCATGAGAGCCAAGGTAAATCCCGTTTTTATTTCAATTTATTGATTTTATTGGGAATTTTAGCGTTAGAGCGGTACGGTACGGACGGCGTGGCGTTTTTGCCAAGTTAGCATTGTAGGGATAGAGTGGTCTGTTTGAGTGGGAATGGAACATTCGAGAATAATATTGACTAGGAGTAGTACAAAATTAAATTGTGGTTTACTTGTGAAGGGAAGAGTTTTGAGTAGTGTTATTTTTTGGGTCTGAAGTTAGTGTCGGAGCGGGCATTTTGGAGGTTAAATAGAGGCGACCATGCCGTACTACAATTATGTAGATAGGTAGTGGTGGTTGTAGGTACTATAGTTTGGGACGAGGCGACAAGAGGATGCCGGTTATGGCTCTTAGCTTGTCTGCGTAGTAACAGTAAGGGAAGGGGATACAACTATAGATTTTAAAGAGCATTGAACTACGTATTCGTATTTTAGTGGGAAATAAGTATGATTGTAGAAGGTTATGGAAATTGAGAGGAGACGCTTGGAGTTTTTTGGATGTCAGGCTGTGGTATTAAAGTGTTCGGGTTAGGGGGGTGATGATCATTGGAATTTTGTGGAGCAGGGATTTAATGGAATGTAATTTAATTGTGTTACAGTGGCGTAAGAAGAGGATGCGGAGGCTTAAGCGGAAGCGCAGGAAGATGAGGGCGAGGTCCAAGTAAGACACGCGGGGAGGAACCAGCTTTGTACCACGTATAGGAGCACACACATAACGTCGAAATATCCTTTCTTCAAATTGTTGTTGTCTCTTGTAATAAAGTCCTCCACTGTATGGTTTAAATATGGAAAGAATAACTAGTTGTTGTGATGGCATTTTTATTTCAACAGTAACTTAGTACGATGCGCTAATCTGGCATGAATTCTTGGCATGGTCGGTTGTAGAATTATGAGAGATGAACACGTTCTAGGGAGTAGCAGCAAGGTATGGTACTACTTGGGTGAGCATGTTGGTTGGAAGCTATGAAGGGGAGATGAAGATAGGACGTCAAAATCAAAACATTTATTAATATTCGCATCGAACATCTCATGAGTCGTTTGTATTTCAGATATAGTCACGGTAGAAACAAAGTCATTAAACTTAGGATTTAACTTGCCTCGAATCTAAATACTATCTTGCCTCCAGAGTAGCAATAATTTGTATTACAACACGTATTCTCGGACTTGGTCAATGTTAAAGTACACAAATTGCATGTAAATTCACAATGTATAGGTAAACAAGCGACAGCGACTATGAGCAGCACTATATATAATATATTGCTTCTTATGTTCGCAGTAAAGCAGTTATACGTGTGTCATCATTATTACAAGCATGGGTCGTACACTCGTACAGGGAATTTCATAGATTTTCAAATATTTTAAGTAGATAGGTATTTAAAAGGACTACTACTTTTGTGTGGCAGATCTTGGGATAACAGCATGTGTGCTGTATACTTCAGCTCCTGAAATGACTCCAAAAACTCAATACGGACGTTATCGTCGTAACAATAATTCAAAGCACACTAAAAGGGCTTTTAAGACTCAAAACAAGACATATTTACTCATAAGGTGGAACTGCAACACATCAGCCATTGCCGTTATTTTTAACCTTGAAAAATGTTACAACAATAAATTAGCAGAGGCAGATTGATAACTACGGAACAAAATCATTGTGTGCACAACTAGAGAAGAACTAACATGTACATAAAGGTTCACCGTCTGAAATACATAACATTTAAAACTTTTAACATAAGAAGCACATTATGCATTACAATAGTTTTGTAATAATAATTATTCTTCCAAGGAATGTTTCACCTACTACTATTATAATATAGCATAAAAGTAGTTATTTTTACCTTTATCATCATCATCAGTTTTACCAGAACTTATTTAAATATAATATATTGTTTTAGTATGTAAAATAGTACAGTGTGTTTAGGGCTTGAAATTCAAAACATCCCTATGTATAGTAGTAGTATCCCTAAGAAACTACACTAGCCGAAGGAACTTGATTATAATTATTTTACCTCCTATAACAACGTAAAAAGGAAATAAAATGAGCATTCAAATAATACAAGCAAACTCCACACTTTTCCCGTTGACAGTAAATTAATTATTGTATTTTGCCTTCACACTCAACGCATTTACAGTAAATAGCATCACAATCATTAATGGTGGCTGATTCCCTTCGCTATGCATTTATAACAACTACAATGAAAGCAATCAGCTTTTTACAGCAAAAACTTCCCCCGACGGACCGTTCAAGAACGTAAACTCTAATAACAAAATAATCGACAGGACTCCAAATAAATATAGTTACAATAATTATAACATTATTAGTATGTAATAATATAATAATTCATATACATAGCGAACTTTTTATGCAACTACGGACTTGTGGTCGTCTATGTAGATTGTTTCCCTGTATAATTACGTAGGCATATACAGCAAGAACTATACAACTATAGCCATATTTAGCATTAGTATAGAACCTATAATTTTTTGAGACGACATTTTTAACCATATTTAAACATACTGATAAAGGTACAATTTACTTGACAAACTACGAATTTAACTACGGACTATAAAATAAATCCGAATTTGTTAGATCGCAAAAGAATTCTCGCGCAATACATGACACGGCAACATCAATCTGCACAGAAAGATGACGCAAAGCACAGACGCCTGAATTTCGCCTTTCAGGTTTTTAATCCTGGACATTTTTACAGAATCATGGTTGTCAGGCGATCACTTACGATTACGAGTTCTAACAAGTCAGCAACCAAACAAATGTCTTTTGTTCAAATGGGTACAGTATATAGTTTCGTAATATGAGTTCCTACCAGCGACAACATCAATGATTACATAATGGCTAAGAGGTTTAGCATTTACCACGCATTATGCTTATACGTCAAAAACAAAGGGGTAAGGGTACCTACTTTTTGACAACTGTATGATTTTTTTTAAATACAGATTAATTTTTTAAACACTACTAGGGGTTTCTTTAGGCAATTTATTACCATTTCGAATCGAATTTACCAGAATTTATAATGATTGTGTAAAAGTTGCCTCGAACATTGAGGTATATTTAACGCCGTATAGTAGGTATATAATTGTATAAATACGGACTATATCGCAAATCCCTCGATTATTTACTTAGATCTACAATCTACATACATGCACGTTTTAGTACCTATGATTAAATGTTAAAGATCTATTTTATTACATAGAGCTAATACCATCGTACTAATCACGATTTCATTTTACTTAAGCAGTTTCAGTGTTTTAGAACTGTAACCTCTTGTGTGTATATTATTACGCTATTACGTAGGTATCTAATCCAACAGATAGCAATATTCACACGATGCATTGTTTCTTCCGTAACAAATCAATAGTTTACATCAAAATGGTTTAGGTTACCACAAAGTACACAATTCTCAGAATTTATACACTTTCGTCGTGTACGCATATATACTTACACAAGAATACTTTACGAATTTATTATTCGATTGTATATTTAATTATGTTATCCGTGAGATTTTGTAAATTTTCTTTCTTTTTTTTAAATTTTAGCCGTTTATAGTACATAAGTCAGCATTGATTAATAAGTAAATTCAATTATGTATTTATTAAACTGAGGGTGTACCATTAATTTTATCCAAGCAAAAACATGAAAAGGAGGGATTCCACAAAACGGAGGAAACGCATATTTATTTTCAAATATTCAAAGAAAAAATAGTTTATTTATGCTTTCTATACATCTGTAAGCCTTTTGACGTGACAAGAGAAAAAAACTAACCGTATATTCGAACGATATTACCCTCGCCTAAATACATAAGATTATATCATAATTAAACTTTATACGCAGTCATTTAGCAACTGATTCAATGCTGTATCCTTTTTTCCGACGATTGAAGTAGTAATAAATCAGTGACAGTTAAAACTGTTTTACGTAGTATATATATACCTACATATATATATTTTATATATTTTATGTATATAAATCTATTAGAATGATCAAAAGATGAAAGGCATGTTATTTACAGCAGTTTTGCGTGGCCCTTGGGGTGTCTTGTTCTAGACCTACTCTTCTTCCTTGTGCTGGGCCAGGTCCACCTGCTTGTTCAGCTTTCGGCAATTTTTTAGCTAAAACCAGTAAAAAGAGATTTTATTAGAGTTTAAATACTTATATTCCACTGCACAGCCTAGCGCGAAGAATAATTCATAAGCGCAACTTTAATACGAGCGTTGACCGTTGACATTCAAACATACTAACAGCTTTTGCATAAGATGAATTAACCGATTTATAAACTTCAAAGTTCAAAGTAAAAAAACAATCTCTGGAGCCCGTTTAGCCGGGGCATAACCTAGAGCCACATTCTAGTATTACTACATAATTCAACAATCAAAAGTAAAAGGAAGAATTCAAATGTTCCAAAGCGCATGGCTTTTTTAGCATTCTAGGCAAACTAAATCTGCACAAGGAGTTAAACAAGCACGTTTTAACGAAAAAATTCCGCTCGTTTGTAAGTACAGATCAAAATACACTCTGGAATTACAAATCGAATATTTCAGCTTTAGAGGCCCTGAATCGACTTAAATATCTCTACTTGTAGTTTCCGATTATACGGTACTATACTGGCAGTATAGTAGTTAGTGGAAAACAAAGTTAGTGGAAGGAGACAGTGAAACAATTCATAATCAGACTTAATACACAAAACTACCAAAGATGCAGTCGCAAAGCAAGTAAACGATAATTACTGAGTAAAACATTAAGTACCGATTGCCAGGAAGATATCCGTAACATTCATGGCGGTTTTGGCGGATGTTTCCATGAATAGCAGTCCATTTTCATCTGCATACGCATACGCTTCATCATGATCTACCATTCGTTTCGCTGACAAATCCGATTTGTTGCCTGCCAATGCAATCACAATGGAGGGAGAAGCTTGCCGCTGTAGCTCTTTTACCCAAGTTTTAGCGCGTGCAAAAGTTTCCTGGTGATATTCAATTCATTTAGCTTCCTTCCTTATTGTTAGTTCAACCTGCCATCTCACCATACTTAACTGAGTCATATGAATTTGGTCAACTTACTTGATTGGTAATGTCGTAGACAACTATGGCAGCCTGAGCTCCTCTGTAGTACATTGGGGCTAGAGAATGATACCTTTCCTGTCCAGCAGTATCCCAAATCTCAAATTTAACCGTTGTATCATCTAGCATTACCGTTTGTGTAAGGAAAGCCGCTACAAAGGATACAAAAATGCACAAATGATTTTTAATTGAAATACACCACAATCATATAGCTGGAATTAGTCAGATCCAAACTCCTCACCTCCTATTGTACTCTCTTGGTACTCATGAAACTGTCCTTTGACGAACCGAAGTACTAAACTAGATTTTCCAACCGCTGATTCGCCCAAAAGCACCAGTTTGAATTGACAGAGTTTGTTCTGTGTCGCTCCGTTCGGTCTCTGCACTCCACTAGCTGTGGCTGGACGACTGGCCATCTTCACAATTATTATTTGAGCTCCCGAAAGTAACTACTCAAAATAAAGTAATGGACCCTCGGTACAAGTTACCACCACTCCCTACAGTATTAATGATCCACTCTGCAAAACAAAACAACAAACCCAATAAATTTACTGCAAGTTACCTTCAACAATTTCTTAATTAATCTCTATGTAGAGTGCAGTGTCAGTTTTATCCCTGTGATCTCCTCTCTTCGTCTTCGTAAATCCTTTTCATCTATACGTATGCTAATATTCCATAAGAGCAACCTACTCATACGCTTTGTTCATGAAGTTTCAAACCCAAAACTCGCACGTAATCTTCAATTTTCAATTGAACTCCTTCCAACAACAGAAACTCCTACGACTCCTAATGGGTCCGCTGAAACTAAAGCTGTAGTTCCAGTATACCCAAATCTTGTATTAAAATCGAATGAAAAACTTACGAACGACGACCACGAACATCAAACCTAGTAATAATTACTAAACCAGCCAATCATCAACTAAAGTAAAATGTGGCTGTAAGGGTCCCGGCCAAATCAACTGAATAATATAAATATCTAGTTCAATTGCTATAAACAGTAGCCTTAATAAACGCATATAAAATTTCCCTACTTTACCAATTACTAACAATTTCACAATCACGGAGAACTGAAAGGGGAGTCAAAGCATCAGATAAACACTGAACCAATATGTTCACTGTTCACTGCTACACTCTTCTATATGGCTTGGTTTTCATTTCAGTATGTGTATACAAACCCAGAGGAAGTAACAAGCATCCTGCCTGACAGATCATTTAGACCCTTTTACCATAACATCTCACTTTTTGAACCATCAAATTTTGAGATTAATGTGCATGAATAGCACATAGTACACTTATAAACAACATAGATGTTCCTCTTATACCTAATATCCCACAAACCCAAACAACTTTTGGACAAAAACCATTCACAAGTCTACTGAATTTCTGGCTTGAGTAACAGGCCATCAACATGTAATCTGGGAGTGTGTTTTTAAAGAAGATTACACGTTTTACCAAAACTATTAAGACCAGACAAAATTCCTAATACGAATATTCAGCAATTCCTCGAACCGTACATTCCACTGAAAAAATGTAAGGATTTGTAAATCATACGTAGACAGAATTGTGCGTGGAAGCAACACATTCCTACCTGAAAATATTAACGTCATGTACATTTAATTGATTATAACAAGTTGACATTGCCAAGCTTAAGGGAAGATAGTTTGTTAATTTTTCTCTAATTTATAATATTCGGGAACTTAAATTACAGCTATTATCAAATTTCCTGAACGCACAAAAATTCTTACATAACGCTATTTTTGGTTCAAGAAATTGATGAAACCATAGATTAACGTCATTTAACTAATTAAAATGTTACATAGCTGTTTCACAACGAATAGCGATTATCGCTGGAAGATGCCATCAACTAATTTCAGCTAATATTGGCAATGTCATTCTCAAAACCGAAGTTGAGCTAGTTGCACTTTCGTTGTTTCGTTACTCGAGAATACGAATGCTTTAAAGTCTCCAACGTCCATGCTTTTAAAGATGAGTGTCCAGTGGTGAGTAAAATTAGCGGTTTTTATTTAGACAGCAATTAACAAGTATTTAACTACATTCTAGTAACGTCTGTCCTATCTTTAAACTGCGAACAGTAATACAAGGAGCTTACAGAAGAAGAGACAATGTGTAGCGCAACTTGTTTTAACGAGTGCTAGCAAAAAATGAATTACTCCAATAAAATAATTAGCATATGAAATACGCCTGTGCTCTAGATGTATAATTCGTAACACAGGTTCATGAACATGACCAACGAACAGTAATCTTACACAAACCGATTCTTCCTCACGTTGTCTCATTCGGCCCATTCAAACACTGAATATTATTTCAGGCCTATACAACAGAAGCGTGGATTTAGTTTGGAAGACCTGATATTTGTACTCCCGTTGCACATAATAAGTCCAATCATAATCATGCAAACAGCCAGGTGATGTACTTACATTTCACCTTCCTACAAGGACCCCCATAATGTCACTAATAGCATCAAGTCATGTGACAAAGTCAAAAAAGCCAATAATTATTAGCTATAAATGATGCACGACGGAATTGAAAACCTACAAGTTCATCTACACCAGCACCTGCACATTTAACAGTATCCACAAAGAGCTTTCACTGCAGTTTTCTTCAATCCAATTTACGAGGTCCTTCCCGATGAAAGTTAGACAATAATAATAATAATACACCTGCAGTACTGCAAATGCTAATTATCAAGTAGTTTGAATCTACTGTTTCAATTCTTAAAAACACTAATAATTCCTTTTTCTGATACTATACCTCGCTTTGTACTACACCTTTCAATTAACATATCATTAACAACAGCGATACCGGGCTGCCGCAATGTAGAATAACTGCTCCACCCCCCGAATCATCTACTTCAAGTAGAATGTTTCCACGAAAGCGTTTCAAAATTTCTGAATTCCACACAAAAATCCACAATCTTTGGAGCAAGTGTACGAAGCATCATTTTCGACGATTCAAAATTTCAATCCTGAAATGCTTCGCCCTGGATTCGAAAGAATACATGCAATCAATTAATATTTTACTATTTCTCAAAATCATATATCGCTACTTCGAATATTAAGTACATGTATTTAATTACACAGACCAATAAAGTTCCCTCATTTCCTCGCCTAAATATACACAATTATTATTACTAAAAAACTACCTTGCTGTTGTAGTTTTTGGTTCTAATACATAATAATTGTAGACAGTTTTTACTGTTCCACCAATCGCACAAAAATCAAAACTTGATCAAACATTACACCCACCGAAGAATTCTGACTGAAACATGAAAAATATTTCAGTTAAATAAAGTAAATATTTTTTTGCTTACTAAACTGCGTATTTAATCATCAACGCAGTACATTAATTAGATGTCAATGATTCAATGAGACCCACAATCAGTCGTAGCCTCCTATTTAATTCATCCTTATTTTGCGTCTAAAACGTTCAGAGAAAACTGCTGAAAAAATCCTCAAGCCTAATCTAATCACCAGAAACTTGCATGTCACTGACTCATACATGCACTCACTTCAACAAGAATCAAAGTTTCAAAGTACAGAGATGCCTTGATAAACAATTTTTATAAATCCTTGCAATCACAATGCATGCATACATAGCCTTCCACACTAAAAATCTATTATCCTTTCCTGCTTCCCTTCAAAACTATCCACCTCAGGAATTTTTACAACCAAATGAATTTCACAACAAAATACACTAGTGCCAATTACAAGGATACATTGCCTCCAACAAACTCTCTCTCACACCGAATTGCAAAATCACTAACCTATACAAAATATAAGAGAACAACAAGTTCAAAAATTCTAATTGAGAATTCCTAACGACCAAGGCATACAGTTACTCCAAAAACGCCTTTCCACCTCCCCTTTAAAATGCAAACATACTTCTCTACTCGCATTACTATAAGTACAATAATAATACTGATGATGTTGAATGTTGATGATGGGAAAGCATATTCTGTCTAAATACGTGTATCCTTCACAGTAGTTCACACCAACTTTTGAATCCCATGTCAATTATTCTATACACAATACACAACTCAAAACTCAATTGATGACCCACACATATATTATACACACAAGAACACACACACACACACACAAAACCCAAATCACTTCCCGAAGGTCAAAAATTCAAACTATAGATCTCTGGAAACACATACCCCAAAAGTAACATTTACTTTTTTTCTGACTGCTAGTAAATAGTACACAAAATTTCAGTAGGACAAACTGAGAAAAACTGCACCATGACTTGACACTCCTGTTGATACATATAAAAAGTATAGTCACAAATTAAAGATATTATGAGCCATTATAGACAGGGGATAGAGGACACGTATAGATAGCTACTCATAGAGACACAAGGGTTGAAAAATATTATTACCATGATTCTATAAAATATGATTCATTACGAAATAAAAATATAATGTACCTTTACAGATCGATCCAAAAATCGATGAATTTAAAGTCTATGAAGAGACGGTTGTTGTGGCTTCCGAAAAATTCCCTCAATGAACAGATAAATGTAAATTGTACAAGTACATAAGTGTAGTAAAGAGTGTGTAGTGTGACGTCAAATAGCTATAGGCTTTCTCTAAAATAAAAATTGATACTTTTTCCCCCAAGTTTTAAATGAGGATGATGAGAAGAAGCACTTGTTTCTCTCCGACTTCTCTCTCTCTCTCTGTCTATCTCTTCTTTGCTATGCTCTGACTCACTTGATAATCAGCACGTCCTGATTATACTCTCTGACGGACCATTTACATTTACTCACATTCAATGTTCTACTGACTTTGGAATCGAATGAAAAACCTAATCATTTCTATCCATCCCGTTCATGCGCCATCTTTTTACAACCTTTTATTCACACACTACTGTCTTCTCTATCATACACATACCTACATCTCCATACATACATATAGACGTGCCTTCACTATGCACTCTACACCAATGCAAATAAATACATAAATGAAACCCTTGTGCTACACCACACATCTCTCTCTCTATAGCTATATGTATACCTAAAGGCTTATGGCGTATTATGGCCCAATATCATATACTTTATACTTGTAAGTTTCGCTACGTTCACCCTTCAGCTCTTTTTAATATGGAGAGTGGTTTGTGACAAAACCTACAAATGCTATAGCTTTGATCTCCATTCCTGCATCTTTTGCCACTCTGCTGTAAACATCTTGCTATGAAAACCAAATCTCGCCCTTGCTTTATACTTTTTGGGATTGGGAGATCTATAGTGTTAGGAACACATGATCCATGACTATTTTGTAACTATATAGACGTGCTACAAAACGGTTCTACTAGCTCAAAGAGAAACTTGCAGTTTAATGCATCTTTGCTTTGCCAGTGTGAAACTCGCTCACGAATATCTACAGGAAATATGAAGTCGATAGTAGTACACTCCGCGTCAATAGATGGTGCTTGAGTCATCTGGAATTTCTGAAAATCACTTTTACTCAAAAATAACTATTGATTAAAACGGGGTAATGGAAGTGAAGCAAAAGGACCAGCAGAACCTTAAGAAATTGCGCTGCAGCAAATCAGCAAATATTAGGCAGTTAAGCGCAACCCTTTACGGACGTCGCGTTTAAAAATTATAACACTTGTAGAACTTATAACCCAAAATTTTACATGTTAAACTTTCATCTATTCGTACTTAAGTTTTATTAGGGGCAATGTTAAAAATCCTGATTCCACCCGATTAATCGGGTGCGTACTCTGAGCGAAGCGATGGGTGCGAATTATAGCAGGAGCTGTTCATACTGTATGTTAGT
>JAQFXU010003553.1:0-15913 GCA_034693705.1 Spatulosminthurus flaviceps | reverse complement strand
ATTTATTAGTTGTAAATAACATTTGATTTGTCTATTTTTAACGTTTTTATCAATAGTAACCGTTGATTAGAAAAGCAATTTTTTTCGGGATTTGTATTGCCATCCTTTCGCCTTGAATTGGTTTTTTTCAATTCAGTTCAATTCAGAGTTGTGAATTGAATTGAATTGAATCGAAATTTACGTGAAATGAATTAAAATTGCTAGAATCGAACCAAATCGCTCAGAAATTGAATCGAATTGAAAATGTTGAACCGAACTGAATTGGTCCGAGCACTAAAAAATATGTAATTACATATGATATAACTATATACCTGGAATTCCAATTCCTGTAAATGCACTTTCTTATGGCTTGGATACTAAATTAAATTTCTTCTCAACTTCAATCAGTTCATAGCACTTGAATAGTTAAAGCCTTTTAGATTCTAAAATTTAGAATTTAATGGAAAAGTTTTTTAATAGCTGGGAGCTAGAGAATTAAAATCATTTCCGATTGATCCGTCTGAATTTGAGGGCCCCACGATTTTCCTTGCCTTTATCTTTTCTATTTATTTTATGCATCCCTATTTATCTCCCGCGGTGAAATCTTGTAATTCTTTTATTTCGCGTATTTTACATTTCACATTGCATATAAGCTGCACTGTTCAAATTTAATCAACAAGGAGCCAACGTTATTCTTGGAAATAAGTTATTTGATAAAGATCCACGTATATGTTTCATTGAAAGGGGAAGTTGCGTGGGAGGATCACGGGTTAATTTAGAAATTGGAAAGAAAAACTTGTTTTTTATAACTTTGCTTCTAGGTAAATCCGTGGTATATACCAAAGGTTAATAGATTTTTGCAAGGTAAATATTTTGCTCAAAGCTCAAGGATCTTGTTTTTGTTTTTGAATTCCCTGTTTTGAAGTGGTGTGAAGTATTTTAAAATTTTATGGTGGGCTAGGAGGAATAAGTAGATCAATATCGATTTGTGGATAAAAGGTTTCTAGTATTGGTAAAATATGTGGTAATATTATTACATGGCTAACGTTACCGTACTACCGAGACCACCCACGAGCAAACTTTACCTATATTTTTCATAAGCCAGACAAGAATTAAAAGACATGCTTTTTACTACTTCTCATACTTTTCGAGAGCATCGCCGTTTTGCTTGTTACACGTGACTCCTGAACTTTTACTCTCTCTCTCTCGCCCTCACGTTCACCTACGTAGCGGTACACCTGCAGTGATTATGTTTCTGAAAATATCGTGTGAGTGATGATACAACAATAGTCACATTTGAAGGGCCTCTCCACCCTCCACAGCGTGGTTTTCCAATTATTCTTACAGTTTGGGCATTAAGTATATTTTGATTACAATGGTTAGCTCTGGGGACCATGTGGAACAAATATTTACTGAAAAAGGCTTTGAAATGGAATTTGATATGTAACTACATAGACTTGGATACAGCTCAAACTACAAAAGACGAACTGAGAATTGACGTGTCTTAGGTGGATTGCTGGCAATTATTTTTAGTGTGGGAGTTTTAGGGAACCATTTTCATGACAGGGGGAGCCGGGTCCTATCAAGTAAAAACATGGAAAGTCCATTATTACGTCATTTATATGGTATGTTTTTGTAAGTCAAGTAATAGATTGCTCATTAGCAATAAATCACAATGTGAAACTTTGGTAGACTTTTGGAGTGTTTTTTGAGTATCTATTTTTTCCTCAAGCTTATTTGAGCTTGTGTAATTGTATGACCTCTTTCATTCTTGGATGAAAGGATCAACTGGGATGTGTGAAGGTGTGAAGGGATGGTTTTTACAAGGGAGATAAAGCTCATGGAAATTTCTCGAGTGGTTCTCAAGCCTTTTGTCTCAAAAATATTACTCACTATTTGGCTGTTTAGATATTCTGAAGAACATTACTTGCATTGGGATCGTACCATTAAGGAGCCACAACTGTTATTCTACAAGTAAGATTAACATTTGCGTAGCTTTAAGGTTTCATTTACGGTTAAGAGCTGCAAACAATAATTAATTTTATATTATAGAGAAAAAAAGACTTTTGGGTGGAAAAATCTAGGGAAATGGAAATCATTTTTGTAAAGTTTAAAAAAAATTGTTTTATTCTACCCATGCTTTGATGAAGAGTTGCTTCTATTGCACTCGAGAAAGCTCATACACAAAAAACTACAATATTATTAATAATAATAATTATTGCTATTCTAGCAAATCAAACAGCTCGATGACTGTAAATACAACTATATAAAAAATAGTCCTACTTATATTTGAATCCATAATTCTACATATTTCAGTCAAATAATTATTATAGATTTCTGCATTATATTTTTGTAAACCAGAGTGGGAAACGTATTTACATTCTATGCACAAGTGGAACAATGATTGTTTCGATTTGCCAAATAAAATACATCAGTTTTCGTTGGTAACTCGGAGTTTTTAATTTCTACAACGTATTTCTACACTTCTTTCTTGAGCAAGTCGGACCTGAGCAAAAAACTTCATTTTGTAAAAAGGAATATGTACAGTTAGATAACATGGATACATTTTGTCTCGTAAGTACTTATATATACATTGGGTTTTGTTGAGAGATCATAACTGCTTCTACATCATTGAAGTGTAAGTCGATTGCTAGAGCTTCCATAATACCATCAAAGTTTGTCCTAATCCTTGACAAGTTACTGGTCCTGAGAAAAAATTAGTTACATGGAGTTTCTTACGTTGCGTTATATGTATTTCCAACAATGTATAAATCAGAGGACGAGGGTCACAAGAGTATTTAAACCTGTAGCGACTTATTCTAGGAAATCTCATAATTCTCAAATTATTAGTGTAAACAACATAATTTATTTTTCAAGAACTCGACTTTAAAAACAAGAAGTTTCCTAAAAATTAAGTCAAATTCACACAACTTTAGTCACACAGGCCCTTTGAAGAGGCCCCCATTTTCGAAAGCTAGGCAAATGAAGCTTGATTGAGATGTCAGCATAGAATGAAATTAAGGCTTGAAATGATGGAACATTTTGTGTGTAGGCATTTAATGTTTGAATATTTTACAAAACTTTGGTGCCTGACAAGGTCATTTCTGCATAGTTGCCAATCTAGCTTGGTGAATGTAAGCTAGGCTGCAACATTTAATTTGAGAAATTATCCCTATTTGTTATTCTAAACGTGATAATCAAGCAAGACCAAGTGAATTCGAAGTTCAGCCATAAGAATCGAATCCTTGTTATGTGCAAGTTCGTTAACATTTACCAACAAAAGACGTGTGTAGCAGGATTTTAAAGCTCGGCATTATATTGTGTTTATAAGCAGAAAGGAATAGATAGAATTTGTGCACCATAATTAGCTGGCTGGGATTACCATTATCAAGTATGCAAAGTGAGGAATCTTCAATTAGCGAACCACTATCCATACTCAAAGAAACAAATAATTCATCTGAAATTCATCATTGCAAATACCAAGCTGCCCTCATAATTGGCCCAATATGAAAATGACAATATTGTTCAGTCAATTACATCAAACCACTATGCAGATATTATCAGAATACCTTTGTTCACGTTAGCGTGGTTAGTTATCCACACGGTATTTCGTAAACGTTCAAAGTTGGTATGTAAGTAAAGCGTGTGCAGTATATCAAGCATGTGTGTTTCCACTTTTATATTCAACCCGAGTTTATGGTAAGTTCGACTCGACAATGCTAGTCAGAGATTTATAGTTAGTGGCTATAGGTTTCAATCTAACGTAGTTTCATTAATGTATTACCTTTGGAAGTTGTGCAGTCGTGTGGTTGTAGATTTACTTACCGGTTCTTAAACATTACAGTATCTTTTGTAGATACATGCCTTGTTTATTTTTAGTTTTTAATTAAATTCGGGGATGTTAGGCATTGGAAAAGGTTCGACTTTAAAGTTTCCTTTACAGGTTAAATTATTTTACCTCCTACGAAGAATTCACTTACTGTTAAGACGTTGAAAAATCAAAGATGTCTGTACCTTGCATACCTGTAGCAAAAATATATTACCTTAAAACAAAGAAGTAAATGTAAAGGGTATAGCAGAGACACAATGAAATTGACACAAAAACCTCAGGGCTCCAACATGATGGGGGTATGTTGGAAGAACTTTTGTAGTTGCAAGAAGCTGGACAGTTCAGGACTGGATTTTACTATCACCAGAAATCCCTGGATGAGGTGAAATACGGATGTTGACTGACTTTGTGACTACATGAGAGTCTCATTCGGGTTCTACCCTCTCGCTTCCAAACATTAAACACCGTATAGAAAGTGAATGATACTAAATCATCATTATGAATTCTAGCCTGAACAAATTCTTCACTTCGGAGCTGACTTCATATTTCTGCTACACATAGAATTTTCCTACTCTTGGTTTGCTTGTTTGCAACCATTGAAATTTATACAATTTGTAACTGTGGCAACAATTCCAAAAATTTCAACCTACCGATCATTGCTCAGCTAATGTAATTAGCAGACCCTCGAAATCATATCGTTACCCACAATGACTTCGTTACCCTAAGTTCGTATCAAAAATTTACATCTCAGTCCATACAAAACCAAATACCAAACTTTTAGTATTTTACTGCAAAAAATCAATAAAAATGCACAATGTCAATTCCAACGTCACTCACCCACTGAGGGATCTTCACAGGAGACATTTAAGTCAATAAAATAAACGGAAGACTCAAAGACTCCAAATTGGAGCAATCCCATTGTTTCCTTTTGAAACTACCAACCAAAAATATCTGGAACAATTTTCATCCCATTTTTGTGGACTCCCTCTGCAAAATATCCGGAATATAAACCAATAAAAGCTTTTGTAATTTTTCATTATTTACGGTTCCCGATTTTAGCTTCAACTCCTATTCAGAGGAAAGATTTTAGATGAAAGAGTGAATAATAATTAAATGCTTCCAATACAAAGTCCCCCGTTCAAAGTGAACTGTCGGATCAGGTTTCCATGCCCGTCATTGAGAATTTTCTCTTAGAAATGCCTAGAATTTAGTGAGAAACCGTTAAAATAAAGGCTTCACAGCCAAGCTTACATTCTCAATGGCACTCACACGTGTCTACTTGTGTTAGATAGTAATTAAAAATTGCTTAGTTAAAAAAATTTTAATGCCTTTTTTCCCAGAAAATATTTATTAAAATTTACACTTAATTACTCGAAAATTTCTTTTATAACACAGCAATTACACAAATGTTTGATTTTTTTTAACACAAGACTTTTTTGATTCATACCCGCGACAAAGTATTAAGTTATTTTCACCAGTGAAAGTTCATAGGGAAAAGTAACTCAGCAATTTCACAAACACGCAAATGGTTACAAAACACCTGGAACATTATATTTTTACATATGCTTTTTCAAATGCAATGATAAAAACAAATTGCCCAGGCGTCAAATGTGACACGTGGATTTTCACAGTCGAATCCTTATGAACGTGGAAACTTTATGTCGTCGTCGCATGTCTAAAAAAAAGAACGCCATCATTATTTTAAAAAGTTCTTTTTCTTTTACCACATGACTCAGGAAACTTAGTTAGTCCTACAGTGATTTAAAGGTAGGGGCAACCACGTGTAAAAATAACGAACCCTAGACAAGTCCAGGATTTCCAGCATTTTTCCTTTAAATAATAAAATTGGACGAATAAGAAAAACAGAGCGCAAATGCTGTCTCAAAACGTGTAACAATTTAGCAAAAGCTGGTTTCTTACCTAACATAGAAAGTTCAATAGGATTTTTTCGTGTAAAAAGTCTGACGTACATTGACAATGTGATTTCATGATAGTATTCGAAACTGCTGGGTTCACATAGCAAATCTGAATTTCAATTATTTAACAAAGAAGCCAGACCTTAAAGATGCATGGAAATAGAAAGGTGGTATGGAATAAACGATGTGAGAATGCGCTGGAGATAGTCCAGTGAAAACATTGTGGCTAACCTGCACAAACTTTCTTTCTCAGTGACTCTCCAGTCTTTGCTCCGCTACTTCCAAACAAAAGACGTAGCCGTGTGCTCGCTACATATTAGTCTGACGTTTCTCTTCCATTGAGTATTACGCTATGGGAAGAGGTCCGCAACTGAAAGTTATTTGCACTAAAACAAATTTGGGGTCCATTTAAAAATGAATTTTCAAAGGGAATTATTAACTGGAGTGAAAATTATATGTACTTACCAAATAAATATAAATGTTAGTGGGAAAAAAGCAACATGAATCTTACGGAGGAATGTAGGAATTGTTTGAATCACAATTATCAACTGAGTGCGGAAATAATTATTAACAGGTCTGTGAGATTGGATTTGATGACTTTGGAGGAAGATGCGGATTACATATTTGACTACCCACACGTCCGCTTTATACTTTTGTTTCTCTAAACAATTGTGTTTTGTCTCTGCTAAAAATGTCTCCCACCTGTTTATTTCTGACTTGCACATTCGTTGTGAAATTACACGTCGATGGTATATATATATATATATATTTGTAATAAATTTGATAGAATAAAAAGTTTTCATATAATAACTAAACCATGTTTTCATCTTTTCAACCTCACATTAATTCTTTAAAACAACCTTGCTTTCTTTACAAATATCCTTAATTATTCCAACATCTCCTCCAAATTGCAAATACAGATAAAAAATTACATAACAGTGACATTGAAAATAAATTCATGTTAATATCCCTGCTCCCCTTCTGCATTTCTACAAAATCTATTCCACACAGTTCCCATACACTGCACTTCACAAATATGCATAAATTTGGTTTTGCAATCCGGTGAAATGAAAACTTCAAGTTTATTTTTTCTTTCAAATAACCAAGCTTGCGAAATCCTCTTTAGGCAGACATCTCCTCCAACATTGCGGAAGAACGGTTAAGAAATATGACTGCACTCACACAAAGCGTCTTAAACGAATGACGTGTAATGACAAAATTCTCCAGTCCAGGGGAAATGCTTTGCTCTGATAAATATAACAAAAATATCTCTTTGGGATTTCCCAGAATTAGTTAATCGAATTTTCCACAACTTTTGTCATTCCAACTCAAAGAATGATAAAAGGAAGAAATTATTTTCCACGAACTATTATCTTTGATTTTTACTCATACAATTAATTTAAATATCTTGTAATATATGTACATCAGGTAATAGCAGCCACCATTGCAAAACTTATTCCAAATCATATTTCATGATTTTTTGCCATGATAAAAAAATCCAATTGTGTATAGATTCGAAAATTCATTCATTTTCATATAAATAAATGATGAGAAGAAAATATTTAATGCATCCTTTGAAAATAATTCCAACTCCTTTGATGGGCTTAAAGGACGTAACGGACAGAATACATTTTTCAATTGTACACGCTACATGAGAATTATTACCATACAAATTGGCCATTATAGATTCAACCTTTAGAAAGCTTTACGAAAGGAATAGGAGTCTACAAATACAAGAAATGTCTTTGAAAGATGGGTCTGAAGGGATTGCTTAAATCCCATGGTATTCTATGGTATTACATGGCTTATGTGATATTCTACATGGGTGGGTGTACCAGGTGTTTTGTTACCAAACTATATGTACCTACCCCTTCCGTGGTTATTGTATTTAACACACAATAACGCATTAAGAGGCTTGAGTTAATCCTAAGCAAAGTTTAAATTTCAGAGAAATCCTTGAATTTGCGTCGTAGCATAACAATTAATATGGGAAAATCAATAGTGATTGAATAGCGTGGCAATTAATTAAACGAGTGAGGCTGATAATACACGTATTTGCTTCATTATGTAAAAGCCCCTTAAATTACTACAGCTTTGACATTTTAATCTCATATGATGAGTTATATATAGAAAACGTCAATGATAATTTCCAGCCTTATCATCATTTTAGCAATGGAGCACATTATCAAGTCCTTTTAAGTGGATTTCGTGTGTGCTTAATAAAAGTATTGATATTTTCTCATGGGTTGTATTACCCAGAAACTATTCCCACTAAAGAGCTCATTAAAATTCCTTCGTGAAAAGGGCTGACTGCATTTTAACAAAAACCAATACAATTTTTGTCGTCAATTATTTTATGAATTTAATATTCCTGCAATTTTTGTAGAATGAATTTTCTATGTGTACTTGTACTTGTGATAGCACTCAGTGTAGGAATTAATGGGAGGGAAAACGTGATTGAGACCAGTTACACGGATTGTGGTAAAGTATTTATAACATAAATTTTAGCATTAATTTCCATGTTCACACGTTAATATTAGGTAAGAGCTAAAAAGCTGGGTATTTTTGGAATTATTTACAAGGATTTTGTCAAAAGTTTTTGAGCTTCCAAATAAATGTGGATTTTAAATATTTTGAAAATTTTTTTAATTAATTTTGGTTTTGAAACTTTTGAGTAAAAAGTCAATGTGCGGGGAGGGCCATTTTTGTTAAATTTTGTGAGCCGAATTTTTCAAGAATTAGCATGGAAATTTTGGTACCATAAAATAACATTTTTAACAAAATCGTACACAATTTTTTAGCAATAATTTGGCTATTTGTTATACTTTGAACGATCTTTTCATGATTTTCTACGGATTCAAATCAGGTTCGAAATTTACCATAAAAGAGGTCCAAGTCACAGGTTGTACGGCTGAGCCCTGTATCCTACACAAGGGAAAAACCTATGAAGTCAAAATTACTGCAGTTGGGGGTAATCTGAAAATAAAAATACAAGTCAATGTCAATAAAAATGCATATTATTTTTAAAACTCTTATGTTTTTAAGCCTACGAGACCTCCTCCCTAAAATATGAAGTCAAGGCTAAAAAGTCCTTTATCAGTAGAAAACTTTTGGAAGGAAATGCTTGTGATCAATTAGTAAAGGGTTCATGCCCAATTCAAGCCGAACAAGAATTCACTTTTGCAAATAAAATCACCGTGGCAGAGGGTTTACCATCGGTAAATAACATAATTTTCCTATGATTTTCAGCATAAAATCACATCTCCGACATTCAAAATGCTGTTAAATACCTATATTTTTAGCCCAAAATATTAACATATTTTTTGAATGTAGGTTAGCGCCAATGTTAAAGCCCAGTTTAAAGACGATAAAGGAAAAATAGCCATTTGTGTTGATTTGCAAGTCGAAATCAATTCTCCCGGGAAGGATGAGCTTTAATTACTTAAAATGTACCTTTTAAAAACATTTATTTGACCAAAAATAACTATTGAGCTTCGTACAAATTAAATCATTGGACAAAATTGTGATGTAATGTTTTTCCAACAAATATTTTCATCCAATCATCGTCCAAGAAAATAGACTTCGCACGGCTAGACATGAAATGTCTACTTGATTGGTTTTTATCTGCCTCGCTCCTCTTGTCGACCGAGCCACATTGACAATTAGCTTGAGTGGGGTAACTGCCTCGGGATTAAAGACACACTTTACTCAAAATTTAATAGTGCTGAAAGGAAACGTGTAATTCGGGTTCATTGACTGAGTACAAATTTCTTTTGTTTTACGAATAAACTCCATTGATTTTTTCTACCGTTCAAAATTAAGTAATTTCAATGGACTCCATCATAGTGAAAAAATATAGAAAAATATTCTTTGAACTACATAAATTGAATCATAGTTGTTCCTTTAAAATCCCTTGGTTGGAAAATCGTGTTAAAACTTTTCTTAAAAAAATATTTCTTGCAAATTTCCCGGGGCATATAGTTTCAAAAAAGTTAGTAATGAATGTGAGACTAAAGGGATTCGAAGAAATCTTCTTCTTTTATTTGCCTTTCCAGAGTTAGAAAAGTTTTGGCCATGCAGAAATTTCTGTAACAATGCACTGAACAAATAATTTTCTCACGTTCGTCTCCACCATCCCTTTCAATCCCCCACTTTTTCAATGCTACGTCTCCCGTAATTGCGTTTTTCATTCATTGTTTATGTACATATTGTTCACAATGTATTTCATCTCTTTCCACTTCAATCAGTCCTTGAATAATTACTTGCTAAAAAACCCAAGTTTGAAAACTTATTTCAGAATTATCCCAATTACAACGTGCGGATTACAGAAGTTGGTGGCTGAAATTTGTGATGGAAAATGACACACTTGTACTTTTTCACGTGTCAATTGTTATTATCTACCTTTTACTTACATCACAAGCTTGAAAATTTATTGTTAACCTTTTATGTGGAAACATTTTTAAAAAATTGCAGAGAAAATTTTCTAATTGGGTTTTTTAGCGTTACTCAGTAAAAATTTGATGCCGAGAAGAAGGTATCAATTTATTAAGAGCGAAGTTTCCAGCATTGACCAAAATAAGCATTCCATGCTATAAAATTCCTATAAAAAAACTGCAACTTTGACGAAATTTATCAAAAACATTACAGGAGCTGAGATATGGTAAATTCCAGGGAAAATCCCACCCATTTAGTTCCTATAGCGATAAAATCAATGCAAATCAATAGAGAATGTTTCTTCCCATCCGAATTTCCCGGAGCTCTGGAACACGGTTTTTGTATCCAAGAGTACACTTTTTCCAGTAATCCACAAAAACCCATAGATTTTCTTTACACTTTGCAAAGGTTTTTTTAAACTTCCACTACTTTGGAAGCTGAGGGACTCAACCAAGCGAATACTTCACTTTGGTATTCCTTTATAGAGCCCCCACCTAAATATAAACTGTTGCTTCGACACCATAAGCTTTTATGCTACTTTTCTTTCTTTCCATAATACTTGATAACTTTCACCCTTCAGAGGATTCTTCTACAAGCGTTTCCTTTCACCACAATATGAAAATATTTTTGAGTTTCTTTATTCTATACCTGAATGGGAAAAATACTGTTGTGGGTGTTCCATAATAAAGTATATGCACTATTGGTATTTATATTATTTGAGAATGAATGGAATCTCCATATTGAAATTCCTTCGGGATCTTCACTTATGGGAGCTTATTGAAATTTTTTGCTATGGAGTAGCTTCATTCTTTTGTACAAATAAAGTTTAGCATTGAAAACATTTTTGCCATACACTCCTTTTAACATTCATGGAGCCCGGAACTTTTACCATTAGAAATTTTGGAATGAAATTTTTCAATACTTGGCCCTACATGAGTTTTCCATCAAAGAGTTATTATTTTGTGGTCATCCATACTTTTCCCGTCTCTCTATACTACGACTCGTCTCGTGCGGTCCATTAGTATATTCATTTATTTATCTATTTACGGATGCTGAGCCATGGGCTCTTGATCACATATATTTTCATTTGATTTATTTTTGTGCTTATTATGATGCACATTGGCCACAATTACAAGCTCTTACGGATAAATCAAGGTAATAATTTGCGATTTGACCTTTTCAACTTATGAACGTCATTTTTGAAAAAAAAATTCACATCTGAACAAACTATACATACTTTTTCAGCATTGAACTTTCATAGTAAGGCTTGAAGTATTTTCCATGAAAAATAAAGCCTTGTTTGATCTGCTTACTATTCTTCTCCGTGTATTTATTATTACTTGTTCTAAAAAAATAGCTCACATTAGAAGCCCATGGTAAATTTAAAACTAGACTGGAGAGAAATCCAAGTCAATAATTAAAGAGACTTTATTGGATTTTAAATAAGTGCAAAGGATTGTATAGTAGCATAGACCATAAAACAAATTCAATGCTATTGAGTGAGGATACTTGCATTTAAAGGGGAATAGATTATAGGAGAAAGCTTCAGGAGGTAATGAAAAAGGTTTATTTAAACTTGGTGAGATGTGGGCTAATTAATTAAAACCAGAATGAAGCTATTTTAATCGTCGTGGCAGGATTTACGTACCTGTAAATATCATACGCTTTAGGAATAGTGTCTATAGTATGAAAGTTATGTAACGTTATAAAAGCTAAGTGGGCTAAAAGTTTGGGGAAAAGTAGTAAAAGGATTCTGTCACTATCCCCCCCTACAGAAATAGTTGATGAGTTAAAAATACACATTTGTACTTTTCTATGAAAATATAAAGGCTTTTTCCAGCTCATGGAAGTAATTACTACTAGCACTTTGGGCCCAGAAATATTAAGTTTTTAAAAACCTTTCACCTTGTCTATTTTTTACTAAGCACATATTCATATTATTCGCTCTCTGAGAAAATTGTCTGCCATTGAAGAGGCTTATTATGAATCGGAAGAGCTCAGTGAGTAATCTCTATTCCACATAAAATATTTAAGCTTAAGTGAATTACCAGAGCACCACTCAGTCCATCGTAAATCCATTGGAAAGGAAATTAAACATTTTTAGCCCTCGGCTTAAGCAGACATGTTTTTAAAACATGTACATCTTACGTGGTTTTCTGGCCCCTTTTAATTTTTTCATATTAAATGGAATCCTTACACAGAAGAAAGAAATTCTTGCATGAAAATTAACGAACATATAGTTTTCCACCAATTTCTTTGAAATCCAACTTTCCCGCAAAGTGGGAAAAACTAATAAAAGTGCACTGCAGGTTTTCCTTGTATGTATGTACATTGAAAACATTTGTAATCAACGTATTCTAGCGCCATTAAATATTTCCATGACTCCAAATTTTCAGACTATGTACCTTGGTTTTAACGTGATAGCATACCTTTCAGAAAAAGACACTCAACAAGATTATGCAATTTAAATATTAAATTTGTTCCCATATTTCTTTGTTTTAAAAGGGCAACATACAAAAACTGATTTCAAAATTTGGTTAGAAAGAAACTCAAGTTGGAATGAACTCTTCAATAAAAAAGATTTAAAAGATTTTCATTCGAATCATTCAAATCCTCTCTAAAACATGATCCAATCTCATTTATAACGTTATATAACTTGCAGGTCTATCTTATATAACTTTGTAAAACGTGGAGGTTTAGTTTTTCGGGGAAATTTTATTTTTGAGCCCTACTGTACATGAAGGCAATAAAATTCATCCATGATTTACCATATTTGGAGAAGAGTAAAATATAGCAGCTGTCAACATTTAAGAGGGATTTTAATGGAATTTCTGACATCTACAGCTTGAGTTAAAATTGACATATTTGAAAGTTGCAAGGCTTCCGAATAACAATTCCCATTTTACTATTTAAAACCCTTAAATCGTTCCACGTACTTCTTCATACTTGCAAACATGAACTTGCTGCACAATTAAATCCACGCTTTTTTATCCGCCCTGCATACATCTTATCTAACGTAGGCGAAAGCTTACATGGCAATTGAAGAAGCCTTAAATTTTCCCCTTTTTTCTTTCTCTCAAAGCCGACCATTGAAAAATGATCCTTACTCTCACGATCACAAATACATACATGTACATAATATGTCTCTATACCTAGATTTGGAATTCCTGTAAATGTACTTTCTTATGGCTTGGAATATAAATTAAATTTATTCTCAACTTCAATCAGTTCAACTCGTGAATGGTTCCGATCTTTCAGAATTTAATTGAAAAGATTTTTAATAGCTGGAAGCTTATAAAGAATTAAAATCATTTCCGATTGATCCATCTGAACTCGAAATTTCCTTACCTTTTAGTTTTAACTTCCAATTTTTCTCCCATGCATCTTATGTAGGAGTATTTTACGTTTCAAATGGCATGAGCTGCAGCGCTCATATTTAATTAACAAGGAGCCAATGGGATTCTTGGAAAAAAGTTATTTTTACATGTTCAGATTCACATTTATAATTCACTGAAGGGTAAAGTTGCGTGGGAGGATCATGAGGTAATTTGGGAACGTGAAAAGAAAAACTTGTTTTGTAACTTGACTAAATCCATAGTGTACCAAAATTTAATACAATAGACGTAACGGTCCACCTGCGGCGATTATGTTTCTGAAAATATCATGTGAGTGTGGATACAACAATAGTTACATTTGAAGGGCCTCTCCACCCCATCCACAGTGGGGCTTTCCAATTATTATTAATTTGGCTAAAACGTGTACTTTGATTACCATGGTTAGCTCTGTGAAAAAAATTATTTTCTGAAAAAGGCTTTGAAATGGAATTATATATGTAACTACGTATATACTTTGATACAGCTCAAACTACAAAAGAAGAACTGAGAACGACGTGCCGTAGGTGGATTGTTTGCAATTATTTTTAGTGTGGGAGTTTTAGGGAACCATTTTCATGACAGGGAGAGCGGGGCCCTGTCAAGTAAAAACATGGAAAGTCCATTATTACGTCATTTATATGGTGTGTTTTTATAGGTCAAGTAATAGATTGCTCATTAGCACTATAACTCACAATGTGAAACCTTTGGAGACTTTTTCCAGGTTCGAGTGTTTTCTGAGTATCTATTTTTGCTCATGCTTTTGGGCTAATTGTGTGGGCTTTCTCTCATTCTTGGATGAAAGGATCAACTGAAATGTGTTTATCACAGCTTTGGGCTGAAGGTGGGAATAAATGGTGATTTTTCTGTTTAAGTTTCTCGAGTGGTTCTCAAAACTTTCGTTTGGGAGCCAAAAATAATATTCAAAATTTGGTCATTTATATATTCTCAATGATTACGTGCATTGCGATTTTACCGTTTCAGAGCCGGAGCTATTATGTTATTATGCTGTTATGTTCAATAATTAAAAAATAAGCAACCTGCAATTTTTTACTTTTTATGTATTTCCAACGATCTATAAATTCAAGGATGAGTGTCAAAAGAGCATTCACTCCTTTAGCGTCACTTTTTAGGAAAACTAACCACCATAACTCTCAAATTATTAGTGTAAACAACATAATTTAATTTACAAGAATTCTCCTTTAAAAACAAGAAGTTTCATAAAAATTAAGTCAAATTCACACAGCTTTAATCACACAGGCCCTGTGAATTCTCTCTTGTGAATGCCACTCTCCATTTTCGGAAGCTAGGCAAATAAAGCTTGATTGAGATGTCAGCGTAGAGCACAAATAAGCCTTGCAATGATGGAACAATTTGTGTGCAGGCATTTAACAATTTTTGAATATTTTACGAAACTTTCGTGCGTGACAAGGTCAAATCTGCATTTGCCAATCTAGCTTAGTGAATTCAGGCTAGGCTGCAACATTTACTTGAAGAAATTAACAATTAACCCTATTTGTTATTCTAAACTTGATAATCCAGCAAGACCACTTAACTTACTAGTTCACCTATACAGTCAATAAGAAGCGTACGAAAACCCCTTCGTCGCTAACATTTAGGCAACTAAAGCCGTGTTTAGCACAGTGTTGGCAACGGCAAAAACCCAAAAGCCCAGGGTTTTTGGGTTTTTGCGGGTTTTTGTGGGTTTTTTGGGCATCAAAAATCCTGGGTTTTTGGGCAATTGGGTTTTTCATATGCACTCTCATGTAACTTAACGTAGGAAGTACTTGGCGGTTGGCGTTTCTTTCTAAAATTATATAGGTATTTATAAAATATAAGATTTAGGTGGAATGAATGAAACTTAATTCAAAATTAATATAACCCACACTTTTCATTTAAATATTTTGTGCAATATTTTGTATTGCAGAACACTAACAATAATTATTACAGTGTCCTTCAACAGTGCTCATGTCAAATAACTTATGCACATGTTTGTACATATAGGTAAACTCACAATCAGTCAGTAAACAAACTATTACTTTAATTATGAATGCATTAATTATTAATATTAATAGCTTTTTAATTTAAAATGATACTATTAAATTACTACTAATAAATTTTTCCGCACAACAACAATTTAGTTACAAAGCTATCTTCATTATTACACACGCAGCAGATTCTTCTTATTTTCCGCACGGAGTTCTGCTTTATTTTAATTATAGCCACAAAAATAACTTCTTGATATTTTCACTAATATTGTTGTAAACTGTTACTGTGTGTAAATTAATAAGTTATTAGCTTTTAATACTATGAACTTAAATAACAAAGATCTGGATTACTGCTAACGAAATAACTAAATGAAATAACTCACAATAAGTCCAAAA
>JAQFXU010003552.1:0-15917 GCA_034693705.1 Spatulosminthurus flaviceps | reverse complement strand
AAAAAAAAAAAAAAATAAGAAGAAAAAGATGAGAGGCTTGAAGGTGAAATTTGATTTCTGGGAATAAGTAGAAAAGTATATGTACGCTCATGTATGTAAGTAACTACAAATGAGAGATGTTGAGCTTGTGGGGGGATGCGCAGAGAAAAATTACATACTTGCATTTGCTTATGAGTGGTTTCTAAGAATTATCTCCAAGGTCTCTCTTTTCATTCCTCAAGGCATTTTTTCCCCAGCTTTTCAAGTGCAATGAGAGGGAGAGCAGACAGAGGAAAATCTATTGAATTTTTCACTCAAAAAGTTACTGCACTTCTTGCGGGAAATTCAATTTCCTTTTTCCCAACATTTCCATCCCGCTCTCTCTCTCTCTCAATCTTCAATACACAATTTTTTTTTCTCTCATTCTCTCCAGGCACTTCACTCCTTCAGGAGTTACTGCTCCTGTCATTCTTTTCCCGCGTCCTTTTGACCTCCTTCTTATATCTATATCTCTCTCAACAAGATTTTCCTTGAATACACGGTAAATGACCATAAGGTAAGTTCATAGGGAGACTTACATAAAAATGTGTAGAAAAAAAAAACAGGGCAAGATTTCCCATCAATCTATACATGGTAGCTATACTATACTTTACCTGGCCTGAGTTTCTTTTTTGCGTGGAGGTAATAATTTTCCCTAAGGGCGAATTTTCTTATCTTCACTTCACTTCCTCTAAGATACATTACAAGAAGGTAGGGAAAAAAGGTACATCCCTAGTAGATAGTACATATAACAAAATATCGTTGGAGGGGCGGAAAAAATTGAAAGAGAAAAAAATAGATGTAAAAAGTTGGTTTTTTCGCAAGTGATTTTTCTCCTCGGGACTCCTATCATACAGCCCCTGGAGATTAATAATTAAGTAAAGGAAAGAAGAAGGGCTTGGAATTAATTTTTTTTCTTCCAGCATAGGAGCAGAAGCAAAAGCAACAACAACAGCAGCAACAGGATTCAGAGAGGAGCACTCGATTAAAAAATAGAGTTGGAAAGTTTTCCCTATTATTCTCCATGGTACACGTATCCAGCCTTTTCTTCCCTGTTTCTCTTTAATTTCATCTTCTAGGAGATACTCACCTGGAAAGGTAAACATATGTATATCAACGAGTTTTAGCTGGGAAAAATATCAACACTCATGGAACATTTAGCTTCCTTTACCCAACAAGTGTATGTACCTATGTCTCCCTATATATGTACATATATGTAAGCATATAAGCTCAAATATCCATACAATGTAATCAAAATACTGGAACTACACAGTTAATGTATATTTCAACGCACATAAAGCCTCACATTTGACTGGAGATACGTACATATGGAGCTGAAATAAACATGGAGATACGTAGGATAGCATTAAATATACATATGTTCAAAAGCATCAAATATTTACCAAATTGGTAAAACTATGAATTTCCTTAGAAAATACTACAAGTGCGCATTATTTCTCCTTAAGCTTCATCATATGAAAGGTGGAGGGATATAAAAGTAGGCTATTGAAAAGAAAGCTGAACACCTGGTGTGCACTGAACACGAGCCCAATTCTAGAGTAAGTAATCTCTTGAATGAAGCACTCCTCGTTTTTTTCCCCTTTTTCTCGACAGTTTTCAGCCTACCAGCAGCTTGAGCTTTCCAGGAGCTACTACACACACCACTTACTTCCCAAAGACAGAGCCCATAACTACCATTTATGAGGGACAAGGGCTAATGTAAAAATCTTTAAGGAAAAATGTCTTGTCCTCGTGCTCTACTATGCTTGCTGTTGTTGTGACGGGGATTTTTTCCTTAACATCTTATCAACTATATATACCCCTCCTTTACAAAACTTTTTTCCACTTCAGTAGTCAATCACATTTTCTCTCCTTGCTTTTTACGAACAACATTTGGTCTCCATGTAATTTTCCCTCATTCAACTTATTATCTCTGTATGTATTTATGTGTCTATTGTATATATAAGAAAAGGGAACGGAGAAGACTTTGTAGCTTCCTTTCTAACAATGGGCCATAGGCTCTATCAAGCCACCAGGTACATATTAGATACACATAGCTGGGGAACTTGACGTTACATATTTTGTCCCATAAGGTTATATATGCATTTCTCAAGCATATATGTATATATGCATATACTAGCATAGGTAAAGCATAGAAAGCCTAGGTAATAATTCCTTGGAATGTATTTACATATATGTACATACTAGTGAATAAATTATCATCAATCAATGAGCACAAATTATATGGACTTAAACCTAGTTATTATAATCCATCTAAATTTTAAATTAAAGGGAACTATACAGGTATTTCCAAAAGGAACTTGCAAATAAATAATGAGCTACATTACAATAGTGTTATAAATGAAAACCGGAGGTTGAGCATGAGAAAAGACGATCCTACTGTAGGGGCGTCCGTACAGTACTGTACACATACCTATATTCAGATCTTGTTAGAAGCAGATGAGACTTTGGGTGAGGAGAGTGTTATGTCTCGAGCTGTGGTGGTGGCCAGGGAGGTAAAAATAGTGAGGATGTATCTCTCTATAGATATTTTTATCAGCTTCCCTTTTCAAGATGTCTCTTGTGATAAGAGTAAGAGACACCTTTTTAAGGTTACATTAAAGGCTATTATGATGGTCCCGTCTGTTTCCTCAGCTGCTCCTTTCAATGAATGGACCAGTGTGAAAGGAGGGTTGAGGTGACATTTTTCACATTTTTGTTCTGTCTCGTAGGTCGATGATACCCCGTGATCCAGATCCTTAGACATTTCCCACCCCTCTCCCTCTCTTCCTATTCATATAAATCCATACGTACATACATATATATTACCTTCCTCAATGAAAGTCCCAATCCGAAAAAAGTGGAATCCCACATGATTTTAAGATTTTTCAGAGGTTATATCACCACACAACCTATGTCTAGTACATGTACGGTGGATGTAATAAAATAAGTGAAGTTTTTTTTTACATATGAGAAACTCTATAGGACATATTATTTCGAGATGATTCTAGGTTGAAGGTACCACCGTTGATGGATCTACAGCAGTAGAAGTAAAAGTGGATTACTACCTTGAATATGTGGGTCTTGTTGGGAAGGGGGGAAATGTAAGGTGAAGTTTGGAGTATAAAGTGAACGACAATGTTCTTTTACTCTAATTACAAGTGACTATAGAGAGTAGTAGAATTTTTTTGGAGGAGCTATATGTATATGTACTAGTGAAATAGAGGAAGAAGGGCCGTAAATAAAGTGGGAAGCGATTGGAAGGGAAGGAATTGGGCTAGTTGATTTCCATAGTCTTTCATTAAAGGGAGAGATATAGGGGGATAACCTACGACATTTCCCAGAGAAAAGAGAAGTGGAGTGAGGAGAGACTGAATAGAAGAGCAGAGGCTCTCTGTATAAGCAAGAGAAAAGAAAAGGATGAAAAGAGAGAATATGATTAGTGTTACAAAGCCTTGGCTTCTTTTGAGAGAAGAGAAACTGACCTGACCCAGACCTCTTTGCAGAGAGCAGAGTCTTAAAGGAATTTTCAATAGAATAGCTCCATCCAGCTGCAGGAACAATTCCACCAAAAAAAAAAACCCACCTTTACTCATGTGAGAATCTCATATCATCTACGACTTCACTTTACCAAGAATATTATGCACATGGCTGGCTCTCTCTCTCTCTCTCTCTCGCTCCTCACTCTCGCACATGACAACAACAATAATAACAACAAGGACTGAAATCCAAGAAGATTCTTAGGAAGATTGGAGAGGGTGAGGTTGAAGATAGGCAAGATACCCACCTGCCTTGGATAACTCCATTACTGCATGTGTATTGTCACCAGACGACTATTATTGGCTCCTTCAGCAACTTAAAATTTCTTATGTATTTTCCCCCTAGAATCTCCGCTCTTTCTTCCTTCGTATACAAAAGTCTTGACCTTGTTCATAATCCTGGGGTATAGCCTATACCTTATACAATGCTCTCCTGATCAAAATCTCCAATCTTTAGCTTGATAACATTTAACACCCAGCTCTTTTATTATGAATCCACACAAATATTTCCATGCATTTATTGTTTATTTACATTTATTTTAATGTATTACTTTTCAACGATACATTTTGAGTACCTTTCTTTCTTCCTCACTCCCCGCTCCTCCTAACGATTTTTTTCAATGCAATCATTTTTATTTCTACATTGATTTTTGTTTTCACATTTAATGGCAATGCACATCAATACACAGGGAAGAGAGGAATAAATAAAACAATTTCATAAAAAGATTTTTATTACTGTAATTCAGGCCCACTAAAAAACTTCCTAATTGTCCTACAACAATTAAAAATTAATAAATAAGACTCATAAAGGTCTACAATGTGTTTACCGTGTGTGTATATAGCAGATATTTTTCCCTTGAAGATTGCTTGTTTGATTTATAAAATAATAATAATTATTATTATTACAATTTATGAGCAGTTTGTGTGCAATCCAAGGGAAATTATGTATAAATTTATTCAATTAAAGGATTTGATACATTCATTTCCATTTATGTACATCCATCCACGTGTACTGGATCAGATTCTGTACACAAACATTTAGCAATAATGCAAAGGATGCAATTCGCAGCCAATATACGATAGATGAACATGTGATTTTTCGGGAGCATATGAGAGAGCAGTCAAGGAGGGCTGCTCCAGCTGTGGAAAGTATCAGCAGGTTCTTAAGCTTGTATGTACATAGAGTTAACGGGAGTGGACACATTTACATAAGAGTGCTATAGTAGTCCTCTCGGAAAAAGCAATGTATATAGGTCGGAGGAGAGGATATGGAGACAGGTAAAAGGGAAGATGAGAATAGTGCAGGTACCCTCCAAAATCTATGTATGGATAAATCTATGGTAAAAAAATATGCATGTGTAGCTTCATATGATTTACATGCGGATTGGATGACTAAATAAATCCACCTTGACTTTTCCGCCGCACCATCCACAATATACGATATTCTCCTCTCCAAGTGTCTATCTATCTATATGTATATCTCTCCACGTATAGTTTTGAATGCAAAGGACTTTCTGTATGTACGTAATTGTACATAAATACACACCTAAGCCATAGGATTTGATGTGAGAATATTACTCCGAACCTGAGATTGTCACATCTCACATTTACAAAAGCAATAAATAATATGAAACAAGGGAAAGTCACTACTGTGCTCAGAGACCTTTTGAATTATCACCGGTTCCTTTTCCCGTCCCGTGCCGACATAATATTTGGAATTATTGTCTGTGAAAATTGTCTGTCCTTTTCCTCTCTCCTTTTTCTCCTATCTTCTATGGGCGATGTCCAAAAGGTTCTACACCTAGGAATTTCTCTCTCTCTCTCTCTCTCTCTCTCTCCCAAGGACCAAAGGAATAAAATCCATTGGGTGGGAAAAAATAAGAATAATAGCAACTACATACTACTACTACTACTACTACTACTTTTATAAGTTAAGAAAAGGTAAGGAATGTGAATTGTTGCGGAAACTGTCCATGTAAATTATGGTAGGGATAAGTGTAGCAGTATAAATACATGGCATAGTTATAGTATACAACAAAGGTAAGGGAGAATTCCGAGAGCTGCTCCACAAGGCAAACAATGTTGAGAGGCTGATAGGATGATGTAGATATGTTGTCATATGTGTCTCTTGTTATTTCCCTCCCAGGGAATAAATGGCCGAGCTGAATTTTATAACTGTGATACTTAGTGTCTCCCAGAGAGTCTCCTTGCCCAATCCTACATAATATATATGGAGGTTTTTTTTTATAGAGCTGAGTACAAAAGCCTCTCTGCACACACTCATGGACTCATAGAAGGGAAAGCTACTTTACGAGTAATAAGATGAAGAGAGAGAAAAAAAAGGAGGGAAAAAATTTGAAAAGCAAAAAGCTTATACACAAGAGCGACAGATCGACCGCACAAATTTTACGACTCGTAATCTTTGTCCGGGTGCCTTTTATATTGCAATAAAACCCGCATAAAAATGTTTACATGCCAATATACAGTGAGCATGGGATGGAGGAAGGGAGTTTGGGACCTACTTAAACCTACATAAAATCATGGCCCTACTCAACCCAATCACTTCTTCTCCTTCTCCATAAACACAAACACAGAGAGTCCTGGACTGTGTGTGAGAGAGTCAGCTCAAGACATTTTTGCCAGCAAGTGTGCCCATTATCCTATTATAACTAGAATTGTCCTGTCATTTGTTCACGCTTTTCCTATAACCCACACCGAGTCTCATTCCTCCACTGTTGTAAACGTCACTTCAGACAAAAGCCTCCTATACAAGCTTCCCTTTTATTCCCATACTTACCAAGTACATCTCCATCAAATCCTCCACTCATAATGTCACTCCCCACATAGACATTCATTCCTCTCTTATCACAATCTCCTGGTCCGCTAATCCTCCAGAGCCTCCTTCCCTTGTCGTACCAATTAATGTCCACATGACAAAAAATTCCAAAAAATATCCATCCCAATCAAATTCCATCTCATATCCCACCACAGTAAAAACGCTCTTCTCCTATTCACAACATATTCCGTCTTCCACTAATAAATAAATAACTGTAACGATGCTCTTGGAGAAGCCACTATCCAATTAAACTCTAAAAATGCAAAACCTTTACAGTTGTGGGAACGTCTCCAAGGATGTTTTCCTGTCATTACAAACTCACCATATATGCGACGTACAAAAATGACAATTATATTTCAAATAGCCTTAACAGCAGACTAAATTTAAAAAATTATTAATATTTTTACTCCTCTTAATGATTTGCATTGCTCTAATAGAAACGTACATGAGTGTCCCAAAAGTTCCATACTCAAGATCATTTGTATTTTGCGTAGCAAGGGAAATGTCGTTTGAAGGTCCTTCACTAGCCATGCAATCTCACATGACTCAAGTATAGTAGACGAATAGTTGCAAGATTAATGTTCCAGCCCAGCGTGTGAAATTACTAATGATATTTAAGTACTAGCAGTATTCATATCACTACGCAAGTACAAGTACGTAGATAAATCATATATATGATGATGAGAGCTGGGCTCATCCCGACCTTCGACAAACACCACTCAACAAAGTTCGCATAACTTACCATGTTTAGCATGCGGATTCCTCTCATTATAGTGGAAGAAATATGGAGGTGTGATATGGTGTGGAGTTGCATTGAAAGAACCTTTTTGGAATGCACTAATAGCACGTGGCAATAAATAATCTTAATTACTCCCACACACAGGTCAGGCTTCTTCATCGCTTTAATAATTCAAGTCCCTTGTTTAGAAATACGGGATATAAGGCTGATGAAATTATCGAGGAGCTCATTCATATGGTCAGCATTAAATAAGCCTCAATCTATAGAGCAATATTATTTAAAGAAAAAAGTTTTAAGATGCGAGCCATTTTTGGAGTGTGATAATTTCGTTGAAAGTAAAAGATTAGTCATCAGCATCTGTGAGCCTGACCTAGCATAACATAGTAAGCCAAGCCAAATGAAGCCTAACCTTAGATAATGTGACGTAACTATATACGTGGGAGCTACTCCTTGTCTAATTATGTAAAAAAAAAAGAAGATAGCGGAAATTATATTTATTTTTCTCACAAATTGGCATGATATGCATAGTAAGTGTGGATCATTAATGAGCATTAAAAGGAGAGTCTACGAGAGTCTAATGGAGCCTGACCTACCCTCACAACTGCATAGAAAAAGTATAAAAAAAAAAAAAAAATAACCACTAGCCTTCCTAAACACGTACATCTGGGAGCAGTGAAAAGAATATAATTGACACAAAAACATTGGAGTCAGAGTTAAAAGGAATACAATAATGGAATGTGAAACTGATATTGAGACAAGTGCAGCGCATAGCATAGAATTGGCAGAGCTAAAAAAAAAAGTCATGGAGAAAGGAAATCCGAGCTTCAAATGGAGTTGAGGATATGAGCCAAAATTGATGTGCTTATTTTGTGGTTTACAATTGAATCCGTTGCCAATAGAGTTTTGTTGCTATGCAATTAGCGCTGCCACTATGCCACTACAGATACTGCTAGTACTCCACTAGTTAAAAATAGTAAAGTAGGTCCTGTCTGGCTCAATCACAGCCTCTCACAGAGAGTGAAGATGAGATTTGAGCAATGGGAAAATCATTGAGATTGGTCTGGGCTCCATTGTCTATCTTCAACCATCCCTTCTTCATCATTAACTGACAACTGTTTTAAAGTTCAAGATTCACGCTCCCTTTACCATCATCACACTGTCTTTCCTTAATGGACCTGAAGGTGTGTGTGAACAAGAGAAAAAACAAAAAACAACTTTAAGCCAACGGCCTTCAAATTCTTCTGGTAATTTTCTCGGTGACTTTCTTTCTCTCTCTCTCTCTCTCTCTCTCTCACTCTCTGTTTCCTTCTGCTCACTCAGTCGGTCGTTACGACCTAACGCTTAAGTTTAAAGGGAAGGAAATAAAATAGAGAAGAGATAGGAAAGAAAAGAGGGAACGGGACATGAGAAACTACTACAAAATGATGTCATTTTTTCAAATAAAACCTTTTTTTTTTGGCTCCCATCCAACAACAACCCTGAGTAATCTCATTGAAAGCTTCTATACTAGAAATTCTTGAAATTAGTTCGGCTTTTGTTATGTTCATCGAATGTTAATGCATACCATTTTTTTCTCAGATTCCACTTTAGCACTGTTGAAACATTTAGGTTGCCATGTAACATTACAACACCAAATAACTTTAGGCATTCAGAGAAAATCCATTAAACTGACGAGCTGGCATTAAAAGTACCATTAGGAAAAATCCTCCCAAATTATCCTATGAATGAGTATACTGGCAATATTTTTTACATGTAGAAAAAATGCGATAATTTATTACAAAGTTTAACATATTGATACATATAATAGTTTGATTTCAACAATAAGATCTCCAGGGGGAACTTCCTACTAGGAGATTCCTTATTTTGCTCCTCATCTCTTCACTATAGCGGCAGCAATCACTAAATCATTTTCATAGTTAGCACTTGAAGGTCATTTTCCCTCTGAATTCAAGTTAGCTTGTATTACTCCATTTTACAAAAACAGTCAGACAGCAGAAGTGATAATAAAATTAACGAGTAATTAATAAGTACACTTCCTTAGATCTGTAAACGTTTCGGGAAAATTGGAGACTCTTTAGCTGATAAAATAGCAAGGATTTTGGAGGAGACGTTCAATGTAGCACAGTCGTATCGATCCTAATTTTTAATAAAGGTGAAATTTCAAAAGATCACGTTGTAGCCGTTTTTATTGATTTCCGGAAGGCATTCGACTCAGTTCAGCATCTTCCTCTACTTAAAAAGTTTTTCCATGGTTTGAAACTTCACGGTGATCTGGTCCGGATATTAAGAAGCTACCTTTTATACATCGCTCATACGTCATTACAACTAGTTCAAAAATTTCAAACCCGTGATGTGGTAACGAAGGGTAGCCTTCCTTATTAGTGATATCTCTGCCCTTGGCTCCTTTTTGCACAGGTTGTAGCTATATCTGTTAATGATAATAAATACATCATCTCAGCACTCCAAAAAGCTGAAAAATTCTGGAGGAGATGGAAAAAGTTTAAAAACAATTGCCTATTTATAAGCGATGACAAAACAAAGTTCATGATATTCCCCAAGTCTAATGACAAAAATTGTACCTGACAACACAACCACGAGTTGAAATTGTAAACATGTACAAAGAGGATATTCGTTCAAGTACCTAGGGGTAAACTTAGATTGCAATTTTACATTCAGAAACCATTACTTCCACGTCTAGAAAAAGTTATACACTCCAATTTGTTTGCTTAACAAGTTCAAACCCTATGATTGATGTTTTATCTTGAGTTGGTGCTATCTGTAAAAATATGAGTTTTGTAGTATTAATAGCTGCTTTAGGTTGATTGTAATAATTATTATTGCTATTCCAGCTAAAGCAGTGAGAAAGACATTTTTTCCAGCTATTTGACTCCAAAGTCTACTACGGAAGGATAAAGGGATTTTTTGTGTGGGAAAAGTGTCTGCATGATTTGTCTTTTTTGATTGAGGTTGATGAACATTATTTTTTCATACATTGTACATTGACTTTTTACTTGAGCAATTTTTAATTGTTGTTATTAATACTCTCTTAATAGTCCCTTTTTTAGTCTCATGAAGAATCGAAACTAGTTACAGCCGAATAAAAGTAAATTCTTAAATATTTACTGGTGTTGGTTGCTAGAGGAGATTTGATTTTCTAAAATGTTAACATTGTTAACTGCTTGTATATATCTACACACTTATTTTCTAACATTGACTAATGCTTGACCACCTGTGCATGTATCCCCAGTGGTGAGTGACCTTCGAAGAAATTAAAACAAGCTAAATTAATCATTTTTGTACAGAATTATCTGCAATGAGAGGGAATCGGATAAATAGCCAATAATAGAAACAAAAACGTGTGGTACAAATTGCCACCCCCAGCTTTGTGTCAATGCTAATAGAAAATTTTATTCTGATTTAATTAAGTATGGATCTTGCTAAGAAGCTTTAAATAGGACCCCAAATATTGTCTCATTTCTTATTGTTGTACTGTTGAACTTGTTATAATTAATTTCAACTAGAAAACCCCAGGAACAGTAGTGGCTGAAAGTCGGGCGGCATTTAGCAAAAACTTGAGCACGATCTGCGGCCGCGCTCCAGCGGCGTTTTCAGTTGATGCTCATGCGCACAGATCAGATGACTACTACGACTGGCACGACACAGGCAAATTAATACTTATGCATCGATTTACTATAATTACATCTTTTACTAGTTTTCCGACGTTGTACGTCATAGGAAATAATTATTGATTTATTTCACTGCATAACTTAATCTTAACGATAATTTAAATCTTATTAAATCAAATCAAAGAAATGCTTAACACGTTTTATTTTATAGGAACATATTTTTCATGAAATATCACCGTGTGAAAAATGTAATGAATTAAGGTGGGATTTTTGAAAGCGTTTCTCAAGGTTCCCCTGGGCATAGTAGGGAGGTTAGGTCTAGAGGAGTGCAATAAAAGTAGAAAGCGGGGAAATCACTCTTGAAAAAAGTTAATGTAAATTCTGTATATTAGGGAAATAAAGGTATTTACTATAATTCTTATTATCCTATAATGCATGGTCGTAATAAATGAAGGAACAGAAATAGCAAACGTTTTCCCGGTACAGGATTGCTTTGGGATGCGGATAGTGTATATATATACAGACATGGTTTAAAAATAAGGGCAGGTGTTCTTCCTCCATGTATTTAATATAGGAAGGAAGACACACATTAAACATTGTCCTGGTAGCTTGTTAAGCCTTGATGAGACGTTGACTTTTTCACTTAAGTTAAATCGAGAGAAGGAGGGAGTCAAGTATGGAAAATTGGGAAGGAGTCCAGGAGAGTTTCTTCTCTTCTCTCCTATTCGACGTAAGATAATTCTCTCTCTGAGAGTCCACGAAGGTTTATATTTCCTAATATGTGGGGATGTACTTATGTATGTGCGAGAAAGAGAGAGAGAGAGATAGAAGATGCGGCTTTGTTTTCAAAGTAAAAGACGAGTTGGTTGTTTGGGTACTTGATGGCATGTGGCAGACGGCCGTCTTGTCCCTCCTATATTTACTGTATTATTTCTCCTCGATTCTCTATGTTTGGGCAAGGTATCTTTTGTTTAGGCACAGGTACATGTCAGCATCTTCCATTAAATTGCCAACAGCTACTCACTACAGCTCGGCCCATTGCTTTTGATTCATGCTCTAGTTAAATGCTCAACGGCTCAAGTCACTCCGTCCGTCAGTCACTTTCCTTCCTTCCTCCTACTACAATCCTTCCCCATATTCTACAGCCTTACACACATTCCACAGCACATATATATCTCCTCATATGTACTATTAACCATATGTATACAAGAACCAAACCATCCATCCAATCTCCTACCACATCCCAATTGAGTCTAACAAAATAAACAGGTTCATGTAAGAAAGCATTTTCAAAAAAATTCCAACACAGCTAAGGAATTTAAGAAAAAGAAAAGTCAACACTTTTGAAAAGTGAAAGAAGCTCCACTATGCTTATCTTTTTCCTAAAAAAATTCGGAAGAATAATTTTTATCATTACATTTATTACTAACTAGCTTCCACAATGTTCAGACCTATATTGTAAGTCAAGGCGATAGCTAACAATTATTTTCCGCGCAGTATACAAGACTACCCGTCGTTTTATCCTCGCTCATAATGGCATGAAATTCGAGCTAATGCATTCATTTTAGAATATTCATTATAGAATAAATTCTAGACCTTCCCCGTGAATTTATGTAATTTTTCGAAGGAAATGTTTATTATGCGCTTTGTAAGCATATAATATAATCTTTCGGAAAGCACAAGTGCTTTATGTGACCATACAAACCCTAAAAAATTCTCTGCATGTTTATCATATGGAACTGCACACTTTTTCTATTATTTATTTTTTACAGTATCTTATATATGTATTTCCTTAACTGTAAATGTTATTTGAGTGTCAAAGTATCATAGCCATTGTATGGGAGCATACTCATTGTTATTGAGCTTGCTATTATGCACGAGACTTGCTCCATGCTATGTATCTACATAGGAGAGTAATGCTCGCACTCATTGTCAGAATTGAGGTATCCATATGAGATGAAGGGCTGGCAAGGTAATTCTTGGGTTCGTCTCTTTTCTCTTCTATACTATATAGCATGGTTATTTGGACATGACGGATGGTTGATGGGAAGGAAAGTTTTGTGAGGGAAACAGATTATATGATAGGCATGTGGAAGAAGACGTTAATTTAATTTATAAGGGGAGTCAATTTCCTTGAGGCAGAGTGTGTCTGTGTGTGTGTGTGTGTATGTAATTTGGTGATGAAAAAACTCCGTTCTTACTCCAACCTCATCCCACACAGGTGTATCTCCATATATTTTCCTACCATACCACTCTACCTGTAATACAAACCCATGCTCTCTTAAATGTTATTTAAAGAAGAAAACCTTAGAGTCGCGTGCCACACTTGTTTCCTCATGGCTGAGCAAGCACACCAAATAATAATAATAATAAGTCAACCTTTTTCCTACACCGTACCTTTTCCAACTCATAAATTGTTTTAGAGAAAAAGAAAAAAGACAAAAAAATTAAACACATGCTCTTTCTGCACAAAACTTACATATCATCGTATACGTGTACATGCCCACTTGAGAGAAATGACACGACAGTTGTGAAAATACGTATGGGGGAAAACAAAAATGTTTTTCCATGATGAAAGAAAATAGAAAAAAACATAGTCTATTTAAATAGAAATAATACATGAAACAATAGGAGGAGGAGGAATAAATAATTAAGGAGAAACAATGATAATAATTATAATTATGTAAAAATAAACGGGAGGAAAAAAAGTAGGATGATAGGGACGATTTGACGACGAGGAAGTTAAAAAATAGCTACAACGCAACGGTACAGTTGGACAATCATATTCCAGGAAAGTAGAGCAACTTTTTATTTGCATAGGAGAGAGAGAGAGAGAGAGAGTCCGTAGTAAAAATGAGGTTAGTGAGAAAGTGTAACAGTCCATGCTGAGACTTGGCTTGAGAGACAGGAGCTTTTGACGTTATAACTCTATATAGGAAAAGCCAATAAGCCATAGGAAGAACATTGGCTTTTATAGGTTAGAAAATATGTATGCGCCTGTACATAATAAAAATTCCTATGTGTTAGTAATAAAACCCTTGACTATATGAGAAACGTCTATAGAGATTTTTATGGATCTACTAGTATAGTACAAGGAAAGAGGAAGAGAATGGTGTGGCGCGTGTATGAAACCACATGATGTAAACACTGCGTTGAGGTTTCATGTCTCTGTCCTTTGAGCAGCCGTTAGACTCGTTTAAGATAACAGACCATCTCCGGGATAAAGGGACATGTGTTTCTCCACAAAAGCTTTTCCTCTCTCTCTCTCTCTCTATTTATTTGTTGGGCAAGTGTGCCTGCTACTTCTTCATCCTCCTCCTCTTCTTCTTCTTTTTCTTCGTCTTCTACTTCTTTTGACTCTTCGTCTCCACTCACAGCATCACCATCATGTAATCAAAGCTCCTGGACTAATGGTCCGGACTTGAGGCTAACTCTCCAAGGAGAGGATCTTCCATCGAGTGCCAGGTGTCCCTTAACCTTTTCTTAGACACATGTGCCTCCTCATGTATGTATATTCCTTACTCTGACGTTTATTAATGGCAACAAATTTTTTCAACAAATTTTTTTCTGTCGCACGCTCCTACTACTACTATTTTCTCTCTCTCTCTCTCTCTCTCTCTCTCTCCTCCAAAAGCAAGCCAACAGCCAACAAATATCAAATCCAGACTCGTGCCTCCGTTTATTCCCCTGGCTCATTACCCTTCCACTTACTGTACATATAACCTACCCCTAGAAAAATCCTCAACCGCACATGCTCCTTCTCCATTCCACCTACATATCCACACAGATCATGTATGTAAAGCATATGGGAAAGTATAGCTTTTATTTACTCTCTATCCAACCGAACGTTCCAAATATGTAAGTCCCTCATGTAAATATATGTATATGAGGTGAGTAGATATTATGGAGATCGTAAAATCACAGTTAAGAAGATGGTTAGGACTCCACGACCGAATTCAATTGGATAAACCTTCCGAAAGCCATAACCAAGAGGAAAAAGTTTTTTTTTCAAAAGTAAACCTTAGAGTCCTTTGAAGTTTTTTTTTCTTTTCCGCTTGAAAATGCCCAAGAAAGAGTAAAATTCAAAGCGGTGTACATTCATCCTCCTCCATTAATTCCTCCAACGTATCTTCTATACCAGGGACACATTGGGAAGCTATGGCTTGGCTGAATATACATATATGTACTACTAAAATATACGGGAGCATAAGGTATTGGGAAGGGACTGATGAGCTATTATTGGTAAGGATCTCGGAAAAGTGAGAGGATTGTTGGTGCAGATGTGTGGTGTGGTTACTACAAGAAGTTTACATAATAATAATAATAATAATAGTAGTAGTAGTAGAGGAGGAAGGGAGGGAAAACGTAAGGTTAGGAGAGATTATCCCATATTGAACAAGTGAGCTCAAGATTACATATTGATAATAATGAGTGCAAGGGAATAACAATGCACATGTTAGAGATTGAAAGTGCAGGAGAGAGAGAGAGAGGACTTATGGAATGGATAGAGGAAGCTGAAAAAAGAGGCCATTTAAGGCCAGACGCTTGCACCTGGACCATTCCTTTTACATATACTCCACTCAATATCTTGTCCCCTTTTTCTTCTTCTTCTATTTCTTCTATAACCATATTCTTTTCTAAAGATTCCAGTCTTCTCCTTTTTCCCTATTCCCTACTAAAGTCTCTCTCTCTCTCTCTCTCTCTCTCTGTCTCTCTCCTTGCTCCTTCCACCCAAAAATCTCTTGAGTCTTTACAGCTGTCCTTTGCCCTCAACCGAAATACGATTCTATTGAATTTATTCCCTTATTTCTTTTACACACAAGAGTAACTTGCTGTACGCGTGGCTGGAGTATTATTATTATTACTATCTATGTCTATACATATGTTACATTTTGTGGGGTAAATGTTATTGGGAGACTTGTCAATATCCGTGCTTGAGAGAGAAAAAAAATATAGGTAGGGAAGTGGAGCTTTTTTTTTCTCCAAAAGAGAGTCTATGAAGATGCGAGAGAAAGATATACACGCGAGAGGAAGAAGGCAATGAGATGACCTTCAACGGTTGAGATAGAATCTGGAGCTGCTCCCCAGCTGACAGTGAATCTGCTCTGTTTACACTAATCGTACCGCTCATCATTTACGGATCCTTTATTTTTTTCCCC